>JANHGL010002248.1:0-10166 GCA_024611195.1 Ceyx melanurus
GGGGGGCGGTGGGGGCGGGGGGGGATGGAGAAGGGCCCCCCCTGAGCCCCTTCTGTTGGTCTCACTCTCCATGAGTGCAGGTGGGCACAGCTCTGCCTGACTCTGGATCATCCCATGGGCTGCCTGTTGCCCAAAGGGGATGAGATTCACCCTTCCCAGAGGTTTCCCCAGGTCTGACACACCTCCACCAGCTCCAGTTCCCATCCCTCACTTCTCTCTCTTCCAAAGCAACCTCCGTCATGGAACATCCATGGTTGGCCTTCCCACGGGTTCAGTGGCACTTCACCTTCTCTGTTCACTGCCAATCACATCATGTTACCTGCTCTAATCTTCTCCATCCCCAGTCATGTTTTCTCCTTCCACGTGTGAAACAGGGCACAGAGACTTTCCTGCTGCATTGTCCTGCTGCCTTGCTGTGCCACTTTTCCTTCTGCTTTGGCATCATTCCTGCTCTCTCTCTCTTCATTCACCACCAGTTTGCATTCAGGTGATTTTGAGACTGGGTTGTGTGGAACATTCCTGTCCAGTGACTGCTCCTCAGTGTACACACCTCTAGGTTGACAAACTCCTCTGATTTGCTTTTCTAAACCACAAGGTGTGCAGGGAACTGGCAGGGGTTGGGCTTTGGCTCTACGAGGTGGGTGCTCCTGCAATCACTTGATGGATGGAGCAAGGCTGTGCCAGGGGCAGAGCCCATCACTAGGAGAAGCAATTGCCAAGGTAGCACCAGGGGGAGAAACCACAACTGCAGCTTGTCTCTAAAACCTGGAGAGTGGAAAGTTGGTAGAGGAAGGAAATTTCAGGGTTGGGTTTTGGGGTTAAACCTCATCTCTACTCCAGCTGGAGATCACAACTAGACCTGTAGATGTTGTTCTGCTGCTCAGAAAGCTGTCCTGCCTGTCAGCCTGAACTCTGAAGGAAACCAAAGGAGTTGGTGGTTGGTTTTTCCCTCCGCTTGCAAGTGCCAAACCAAATTGAGCAGAGCAATGCTTTGTGTTCCTGGATCTGTTCCTGGGTGACCCTGCTCTGGCAGGGGGGTTGGAGTAGATGATCATCTAGGTCCCTTCCAACCCCTAATATCTGTGATTGTGGATGTTCTTCAGCTGTCCTGCTGTACAAATGTGGGAGAATTAGCAAATGGAAGTTTGTCAGCTGCTCATCCCAGACCTTCCTTTCACTCCATCCACCCATCCCAGACACCCACACACAGCCAGACACCCCCAGCTTGCTTTATCCTCAGCTGTAGTTTGTATCCCTCAACCTCTTCACCCTTTGCTTGTCCAGGCAGCACTCAATGCAAGTCACTAACCTCTGTTTTGCTCTCTTGGCTGCCAAGGAACTACCTTGTTCTGCACTAGCCCCATCCCTCCAACCCTGCTTCTCCCGGCCAGAGAGACCAGCGAAGCGGCGCCCACCGTCACGATGGGCTTCACACTCCCCCACTGCCTCCCAGCCCAGCGAGGACCCGACTTCCTCAGAGGAGCCTGGAAGCCAAGAGCCAGCAGCAGAACCCCCCAGCCAGGGAGGAGAGCTGGGTTGAGGCCATACAGGACTGGAGTCAGGGCTTGAGGAGAGGGGAGGTGGCTACGACTCGTCCTCGGCCAGGTCGCCCACCAGCTGTCTCTGCCACAGAGGGAGGTCCAGGAATGTTCTCAGATGCAGCTGCTGAATGACCTGGGAAACAAGAGGTGTTTCTAGAATGAAACAGTTAATGTGCCTGTAATAATGATTTGATTTTATTTTTTTTGGTTGGGGTTTTTTTTCATAGCTGAGAAAACTATTTTTGTCTCCATCTTTTCTACATAACGGTATATTAAGAAAAAAAAAAAAGAAAAAAAAAGGTAAAAAAATGCTATAAAGTCAGATTTAAATCCAGATGTAAATGAAGTTTTAAGGGAATTTCAATACGTGCTCGTGCTCTCTCCAAATACTGACTGCCTTTTGGTTATATTTGCACTGTTACATTTTGGGGGCTGGGGTTGTTTTTTTGGGGGGGGTATGTGTGATTTTTTTATTATTATTATTATTTTATGTAAAATTAGGGTCTTAAGTTAATTTTATTCTTTTCATGTCAGTGCTCTCAGTTTGTAAAAGTGAGGTTCTTCAGGATGCTTCAGCTGTCTGAAGCAAGACCTTTTAAGTAGCAAAGAAAGCCATTAAGCTAGGTCACTAGGCTTGTGTTCATTGAGCTGGAGGGAAATCCAGGTAAAAAAAAAAAGAGAAAAAGAAGAAGAAATAAGGAAAAAATAAAACAAAACCAAACCTAAGAATGCCTCAGAAAGAGTGAGCTGTAAAATACACCTACAATACTTGACTTGCATGCCTCGGGGGTCCTGGCACTTTAGTGCATGTACATAAAGCTACTGTACCCACCACCTAAATGTGAGTCAACCTGGTCCACTGTAATATTGTTGTGACTTTCCCTGTACTGTATTTTATTGTTGGTATTCTTGCATTGACTATACAAAGAAAAAAAAAAAAGTTTTTAAATTATTAGAGGTTCAAGTGGCCACGTGAAGAGCTCACCAAGACCTTCCTTCCTTTGGGGAAAACCAGGGATCTCTGGGAATAATCAAGTGTAACTGGTCTGGTGGAAGAGTCTGGTGGAGACCATGTGAAGTGGAAATAAAACCCTCAATATTTACAAGCTGCTTGGAGTGGTTTGTGATTGAGAAGCTTCATGAGAAGCTCAGTGATTGAAAAACTTCACCCAGAATTTGGGCAGCAGGTTGAGGGAGGTTCTCCTCCCACTCTGATCCAGTGAGGCCACCTCTGGAGTGTTGTGTCCAGTTCTGGGCTCCCCAGTTCAAGAGAGACAAGGAGCTACTGGAGAGAGTCTGGAAGATGCTGAGGGGCTGGAGCATCTCTGTGCCAGGCCAGGCTGAGAGCCCTGGGAGTGGCTTCTGCTTCCTTAAAAGCTCTTTCTCCTGGACAAAAAGTGAGTTAAAGTTGCAAATGAACAGGTGACTGGTTTATAGCTTGGATACCAGGAAAGTTTTTTTGCCTTTCAAATCAAGGCTACACCAGCCTGCAGAAATTAGCTGCTGACCATCCTGCAACAGGAAGGTCTGGAGGGAGCAGCAGCTGCCTCTGGCTTGACAGGTAAAGTGCTTATGAAAGAACAGGAATTGGTGGAAAAAAAAAAACCCCAAGAGCAATAGAAAGAAGAGGGGAGGTTAAGCACCAACAGAAAGTCTGTGGGCTATCTTAAAAAGCATCACATTAATTAAATATCAGCTCCTTTCTAGTCTAATTAGCAAATATAGTGACATCAAGAAATATCCCACGTTCCTACTGGCTCTTTGGAAACACCAGGGCTTTTATTTCCCAGTATGGCTGCTGGTGAGGCTGGGGGATTCCCTTCCTCCCCCCTGCATTATTCCAGCGTGCTCCATAATTACTTAAATAAATCATATAATAAATGATGGGTCTGTAGTCCATCAGAGGGTGTTTTAAAAGCTTCTGAGAGAAAATGAAAAGCCTTTTTAGAGGCTCTGCAGCTCACTCAGTGTCTGTGGGGTAGCTGAATTATTGCCTCATGAATAACCAGGGCAAGGCTCACGGATTGCCACACAAATCAGTGTAAAAGGGGGGTACATCTGGCACATCTTTGCCTGATGAGGCTGGAAAAGGTCATGGGATTTCACCCAGGGGTTTGGGACAGCACCTGGTTGGGGTTTCCATCCTGCTGTGTCCACTAGGAGGGGGGAAAAAGTAATTTCTTGCTTTGCCTCCCAAGGAATAGGACAAGAGGAAATGTCCTCAAGTTGCACCAGGAGAGGTTGAGGTTGGAGCTGAGGAACAATTCCCTTCCAGGGCTGTCCCAGGCTGCCCAGGGCAGGGGTGGAGTCCCTGTGACCCCTGGAGAAGTTTCCAAGCCATGGAGACACACATCTTACACCCCACCCTTCCTTCCTTGAGTACCTGGAGCCATCAAGCTCCCCCATGCTCTCTGGCAGTGCCACATCTCTCACTCCCCATTCCCCTGTTTTGATTTCCCTTGATGTAAATCACCACAACCTTTAGAGTATCATTAAGCTGCTGAGTACATATCATTTTCATATTAAATGACAGCTAATGTCCTCAGTCTCCACAAAGCCCAGTCTGCTTTCTGGAGAGGCTTAATGGCTTGAAGCAAAGTCTGCTTCACTTTCCTGTTTATCATCTTCTTATCCAGCTCAGAGGAGCAGGAGACATTCTGCCTTCAGGTTTGGGTGGGGGAGATTACTGCCCCACTATGGGTGTCTCCAGAATCAAAAGCATCTGTCACTGGAAAACACCAGGGTTTTTTCTTCCAGAAAACCACATTTAGGACTTTTCCTTACCTTCTTCTCTCCTTGTTTTCTGTTTTTGGTGTACAAACACCTTCTGGAAGCCAATCTCAGCATCATCTGAAAAAAAAAATGGAAAAAAAAATAAGAAAACCTGTGAGAATTTGGTCTGGACAGGATTTTGCAGGTGAGAGAGGGCTGGCAATGCTGGTGCAGCCTCTGGCCATGGAGCTGGTCTGAAGAAAAGCAGTGGAGAAACTGTGTGGAGGCCCAGGTGGGGCTGGGACTGCACTGACCCAAAGCAGCTTCTCAGAAGATCATGGTTTGGCAGCAAAGTCCCTGGTTTGGCAGCAAAAAATCCCTGGTTTGGCAGCAAAAAATCCCTGGTTTGGCAGCAAAAAAATCCCTGGTTTGGCAGCTGTTATTTGCAGGAGGTCAAGAGGTGGATGTCAGAAATGCTCCCCTGCTTTGGGAAGGACACCCAGGTGCTTGGGTTGCTCTTGCCCAGGGTGATGGACTGAGATCTGAGGAGAGAAGGTCATAGAGAACAAGTAAATTAAAGAACATTGTGCTTGGCAGCTGCAAGTAGATGGATATCTGAATGGGAAGAAAAAAGGAGGTGGTTGGGTATTGAGTTTTATAGGTCTCATAATGGCAACAAGCCTGGCTGAGCAATATAAGCAAACCCAGCACTGAAAGGGGAGAGCACTGCTGGGCTGTGCACTGTGATTCCAACTAAATCCCAACAACAGCAGGTTTGGGTTTGGATTTTGCAATCCCTATACTTTTATTTTTATTCAAATAACTTAACTGGATTTTTTTAAATCCCTTCAGTGAGACTTTAGAATAGAATTACAATGAAAAATGTCATGGGCTCGGGAAGTCTCCTCATCCTCCTGTGAAGGAGACTCCACAGCCTCTCTGGGCAGCCTGGGCCAGGCTCTGATACCCTCACAGGGAAGAAGTTTCTCCTCCTGCTCAGTTTTTCCTCTGTTTCAGGCTGCAGAAGAGGGAGCTGGGTGCAAGTGGAGAGCTTCATCCCACCAGCACTGGCACCTCTTTCTCTCTGAGGAAACCAACCTGGTTACAAACTCCTCAGCACCAAAAGGGCACAACTGTGGCACATTCAAAAAGGTTGCACAAGGTCCCACTTTACACAGGAGTTAGGTTTTAGGTTTGAACTCCTTAGGTTTTAGGTCCTAAGATCTGCAACGTGAAGTGCTCAGCAATTAAGGACATAAATCTCCTTGGTTTTCTGCCCAGGGAAGAGACTGAAGTAACTAAGGAATGTCTGGTTACAGCTTTAGTGTGTTTGCTTTTCAACTACAGCCTCAGTTCCTGCTGCTGTGTGTAAGAAGATGTGGGTTGTGTTGCTCCTTGCTCCATTTTTTTTGCTGCATTGGCAGGTCAGGGAAAAAAAACAAAACCAAACCACCCACCACTTTGCATATATGAATGAGAGGAAGAACAATAAAGGGCATGATTTTGTCACAGCTATTTCCATGACAAACACAAAGACTTTGGAGAGGGTATTTTCTCTGTACAATGTCACCATGGTTTGTCATGGAAATCACATCTTAGACAAAAAAAATCAAAGCCCTGGCTTCATAAATTATCTGTGTTCCCTCTGTGATGCCTCTAACAACACCACAGCTTTGCTACACCAGCAGAAAATGCAAGTTAAATGCATTGTGCAGGCATTTTATATGCTTTACAAATAGGTATTGGGACGTAGTTGTGTTAAAAAAAACCAACATATTAAGTGTATTTTTGTTTTCATTGAGCAGTAGGGCCATGGGAGGAAAATATCAAGAAGTAGGAAAGACAGAATTACCAGCTGATGCCTGGGAGGCCACATGAGGTGACAGACCTTGCCCATTGTCAGCATCTCTCCAAATCAATCCACTTTTGACTGATGAGCAAACCTCAAGTTGATGAGGTTTCATTCCACACCTCCTTTTTCCAGCTCCAGCAGGATAGATGGACCAGCCAGAAGGTGACACCCTGAAGGGCACAGTGACACCCAATGGAGGAGAAATGGTGGGATGCTCTTCCCTGAAGCATGCAAACTTTTCCCCTGGGAGAAGAGAAGCAGGATGATGTATTCAGAAACTGCAGCACCAGTGGCTCCTCCTCAAACACATGGGTTGCTTCTACTCAGCAAATAATTAGCACATCTTCCTAGCACAGGGCTGAATAATTTAATAGGAATTATTCCATGCTTAGAAGAATCTTGCCTGAGCTCTTGGTCTGGGTTATGTGACCAGCAGCCCTTGTGATTCTCTGAAGAACTGGGAGAACCTCCCTTGACTGTGGACCCTGTAGCACAGGCATTGCTCAGCCACCTCCCAGATCCAGAACTGGTTTATTCAGCCAGTCCCACTGAGCAGGGTTTCTGGTTTCTCCCACTGCAGTGAGTTACCTTGAAATCACCCCAAGGCCAGCACAGAAAGTCCCTCCAGTGCTGGTTCTTCAGGTTAGGCAGAGGCAGCTCCAAAACCCCAGTGGAGCCAGGATGGGGAACAGAGTCAGGAACCATCCTGCTGTCACCCGAGGCCACTCCTGACCTGCACAGAAAAAAAACCACCACCCTGCACCAAAATTCAATTATCATCTGAGCTACTTAGCAAGTTAACTAAATTTACTGTGACCTACATACCAGAAAGCATTGGATATATGGAGATAATTCTTTCTGGGGGAGTCGGGTCACTCAGCAAAATCTAGTTTAGAAAGCCACACACACTTTCCCGAAGCCTCCATCAGTCTTGCTGCAGAGAATGGCCAATCTGAAGAAGCAGAGAGGCATTTTCAACCTATTAGGTCAGGCCTGCAATGATTTTAGGCTCTTGTCAGGGCAGCAGACAAGGCTGACAGATGAACTGATCAGGCTCGGGTGCATATTGCAGTGCAGACACAGTAATTATAGCCTAGAAACAATCATTTAAACAGAAAATAATGCATTAGAGGCAGAAAATTCATTGCCAGCTGCCTAGAGGCAGCTCCTCCACGGCTGCTATGCTGGGATAAAACACATCAGGCAGCACATCAGGCATTAAATCTTCCTTCAAGTACACCAGCTAAAGAGCAACCACTGAGAAACAGCCTATAGAGTCACAGAAGATAATACAATTACATGTATATATTGAAAACAGCCTCCTAAAGACAGGTGGATAAGATGCATCTATTAATCTATCTATTAATCTATCTATTAATCTATCTATTAATCTATCTATCTATCTATTTCTCTTATCTATTTATCTGATCTTTTATCTATTAATTTAAAATTTATTCTTACTATTTTATCTGATCTCTATCTTATCTGATCTTTAGATATCTGATCTCTATCAATCATCTATCTGATATCTCTGATTTATCTATCTGATCTCTATCTATCTATCTCTCTATCTGATCCTATCTATTATCTATTAATCTATCTAATCTCTATCAATCATCTACTTAGCTGATCTCTCTCTTACCTATCAGATTATCCCTCATCTATCTATCTATCTATCTATCTATCTATCTATCTATCTATCTATCTATCTATCTATCCATCCATTTATCTTTAAACCAGAAAGCCTGTTTTATCCTTTTTTTCACACCTACTCACTCATATCAATATACATAGGCAAAATCAGCCCCCTAACAATGGATTCTTCATCTGGTCCACAGAAGGATCTTGTCCAAAGCCAGGCAGAGGAGATGTCCTGCAGGCAGACACTAAAACCAGCTTTTTCCCATCTTTTTTTTTTCTATCCCACATCAGCACCACTCAACTCTTAACCACAGACATCTGCAAAGCTGGAAATTAAAGAGCTGAGCCACCACACAGTAGCTGCTCCACTTCATAAATGGTATTTGTGTAGAAAAGCTCAGGGCAGATTAGGAAGCCAAAGACAATACAGAGCTTTAAAGAGAAGTTAACTAGACAGTGAAAATTGCCCTTTAATCTGCTTAGCAAGTCTTTATGATTAGAGTCCAGCATGGGGGTTTTTTTTCTGTGCTAATGAGGACTAGGCAAGATGGTGACTGAAGGAATGTCTGGGCAGCAGCAACGACTGGTTTTGTTGGTGTTCCTTTTCTTTCTAAACCACTTGCCCTGATCAATTTTGCTTTCTTTTCCATATCTGTGCAAGCAGATGCTATCAAAAGATGCCCACGTTGGCTTTCAACCTCCAGCACAGCAATTTTCCTTTCTCCAGTGTGCTGCCACAGACACAACCCTCCTTTTTGATGCATGTTTGATGCAAATAAGCCTTGGCTTTCAGGAGTGGCAGGCCACGAGCTGGCACACACATCAGAGTGCAAATCCTTCCCCACTGAAGCTGTGGTTTGGAGCAGGCTGATGAAAATGCAAAACAGCTGTCAAAACACCATAGAGCTGCAGCATGATGGCTGCTGAAACCAGCCACACATCACCTTCATGGGGTAGAGGGTTGGTCAAACCCTCTCTGAGCCACCTACACCCTCAGCAGTATCTTCCAAAGCCATAAGGAGCAGCAATTAATCCTCAGATGCACTACACTGGCTTAGGAAGCAGAGGATCTCAGTTGCAACTGAGTTAACCAGAATGTAGTTTCTTGACTGGAATAGTTTTAGCAGCAATATATATAAAAAAAAAGAGTATTAAAAAGGCACCAGTGTTCACTGGGAGATTTTGGAGAGCCCAAGGGAAAGCTGGTTTGCAAACCTGCTGTTGCACAGAGGTAGGGTTGGGCTCAGTTAACCCCCTGTTTTCCAGCTGAGAAATGGAAATGAAATACCCTGTCCCAAACAAAACCCAAGAGGCTTTGTGTGCTCAGCCCCTCTGGAAATGTGCTTAGAAGAAGCAGGCACCTAAAAATAATATCCTTTCTTCTAGTCAGTGCTGCCACACTTCAGTATTTGAATTAATCCTATGGGTTAATAAGCAGCATGACTAACATCTGTCCCATCATTTCTTTGCTCATCCTCTCCCTTGGGAAAGATCCATGTGCAGTGGAGAATGTTTTTATGATGTATACACACACAAAAAAAACCCCCTAATTACACAAGAACACACATCCATGAGTTTATTAGAGAGGGCAAGATGAAAGGAAAGGTGCCTCACACATAGGGCAGGGAGTGGTGAGCTCTATGCTGTAGGAACACTGGGTTAGAAGGTGCTGCCCAAACCCATCTCAATCTTCCCAGGATGGCTGGAAATCATGGAATCCCAGTAGAGGTTGGAAGGGAGCTCTGGAGATGCTCTGGTGCCCCCCAGACCTGCAAGAAGAAGGTATTAGAATCATGGAATCCTAATAGCATTTAGGTTAGAAAAGACCTTTAAGATCATCAAGTTCAACCAAGAGCATCAAGTTCAACCAAGATCATCAACTGCTTCCTTAGTACAGGAAGAAATCACAGTGCTAATTACATTTGAGCAAGTAGAGGCAGAAGAAAGGAATTTCTTTGTGTTCCTGGCAGAGAGAGAAATAGATTTACAGGGAGTTTTTTGGAACTTGGTCTCTTTAAATAGGGGAAATCCATAAGTGTTCAGGAAATACATTAATACAGTAGTGGTGCTAGGTAAGGAAAAAGAAGTAACAACAAACCAACCAACCAACCAGACAAAAAAACTACAATAAAACACAGCTCCACTCCTAAATATTTCCATAACTCGGGCTGGGGGCCATTTAGTCACCTGTGACCAGGACAGGAGTGCTCTTGCCCATTGTTCTAGAGATCTTTGCTCTCTGGGAAAGATGTATTTGTATTTGTATTTTTTTTTTTTTTGACTTGGATGGGAGATTCAACAGTGAGAAATCCTGAGAGCTCAGCAGGGTTGAGCAAGAGGGGTCAGGCAGCATCACCACTAGAAAAAATAATAATATGAATAAGAAAATACTGGGGAAAAAAAATAAAAAAAAAATAAAT
>JANHGL010002251.1:6262-27053 GCA_024611195.1 Ceyx melanurus
AAAAAAGAAAGGGAGAAAGAAAAAAAGAAAGGGAGAAAGAAAAAAAGAAAGGGAGAAAGAAAAAGAAAGAAACCAAGGAAGAAGGAAATCAAGGAAGAAACCAAGAAAGAAACCAAAAACCTGGAGGCTCTTTGTGCTTTATTTTTAATTTTCTAATAAGCAGTCAGGCTGAAACTTTAAGAGTTTAACTGATAATTAACCTGAGCCCTTAGTCAGATGTGAAATCCATCAGAAAACATATGAAGGCAAAGCAAAATAGGCAAAACCGAAGTCTCTTGTACTAGGATTTGCATAAAGGCTGCAGAGAGACCAACTTCTTCATAGTGAAACCTATTTTCATATAGACCTTGTGCATCCTGGATTTTGGCTAGCAAATGGTGTCCCACAGCTGGAGTGGAGCCAGTCAGTGCTGCCAGGATGACCTGGCTCCTGCTGTGCACAAGCACAGGTCTGACAGCCAGGAGTGCTGCTAGGCTGAGCAAGGACTGGGAGAGATTATTCAATTCTCCAAATGAAGAAAAAAATTTGTATCTACCTTGCACAGTACAGATTCAAAAAGTGATGTTTTATCATGGAAGCAAGCTCCCAAAAACATCCTCAAAAGATGTACTTTGAGTCAAGCAAATGCTTCATTTTCTTATCAAGATTTTTTTCTACTTACATTGTTTTGTGATTTAATGTGTTTTAATTTAACCATTATGAAATGAGACACCTGACATGGAAAATGGGAAAACAATTTTACATCATCATTTTTTCTTATCACGCTTTATTAATCAAATTCAGCATGAAGCTGTGAATGACAAGTAGTCTCACATCTACCTTGGGGATGAGGGAGAGGAAGAGAGGGAAGAAGCAGAATAAGGAAATCACAAAGTTGTCTGCAGAGAGCTATGAAATAATCATGGTCACTGTAGAGGACAAGGAGTGGTTGCTCTGCTTCTGATAAAAGAATTAAGGGCTGTCAAATAATATGAGTGGGTTCAAAAGAAGAAAGGCAGCTATTCTCACACAGCTGGCTACTAACATTTGAATCTCCTTGTTGTGGGCCTTATGATTTTTTTCACGTTAGCTTTAAGGAGATTCAAAAGGCACCAGAAGCAAGCGTAGAAGAAAAATACACAAAGGCTTGTTAAATACGAACAAACTGTTTCTTATCCTTTACCTTATCTTTTCCTCCTATATTTGTGATGTTCCCTAGGCAGTACTGCTGGACACTAACACCAGACACCCTGTTAGATGCACTTCTGAGAGGAGCAATCTCTTTATGCTTGTCCTGCTGCTCTTAAGGAGGGTGAGTAAATATTTGCTGTAAGACATCAACACAGCTAAGGCCACAAAACTGAGTATTCCACAGTTACTATCCTGGACAATGCTCTTTTTTTTTCTTTTTTCTTTTTTTTTATTCCCAGTTTTACATAACTGTTAGAAAACCAGAGTTCTCACTTTTACCTTCACCAAATAATTTAACTGGCTTGACAAAACTCCATTTCCTCAAGATGAAGATGGCTTAGAAACCACAGCATTCAAATATATTCTCAGTAGAAGTGTTAGTAAAAGTGCAAGCACAAGCAGTCCCATTTATTAGACAAACTGAATGATTGCATTCACAGTTCTGAAACACAACTGCACCAAAGCATGCTAATGCTTCCAGGCAGAAATTAATATGGTGTAACCCTGAGGCTGCCTCTGCCACCAAGTGTGAGTTGTAAGTCAGGTTTTTCATTAGGTCCAAGTTTGTATATCTTTATATGTTTTGGGGCAAATAATTATTTACTGTGTTCAAGCACAATTTACTTTGCTTAAGTATTACAACAGAAATTCAGCTGACTGAAAATATATCTGGACTTAATAAGAAGAGTACATATTTCCCAAGAACTTGATCAAAGTTTTTAAAAAGGCAAAGTAACATAAAAAACACAGTCATTAGTTTCAACAACAGAGTAAAATTAAAATTCCAAAGGGTCTCAGTAAGGAAAGTAAAAGCAATTTTTTTTTAAAAAAGTCATTTATTTCTTTTTAACAGTTTTCACATCTATTCATTCTTACCAGGCAAACATAAGACCAGTCTCCCAGATTTTATCAAAATCCTTTTACTTAATTGCTTATAGGCAATGCATTGCCATCAGAGGAAAGCAGAAAGATGCTGCAACAGGCACAACATTTATATGAGTTACTGTTATTTGCACCACAAACAAGAGGCTCCATATAGCAATAAAATATTACAGGAGCATCCCAGTGTGATTTTTGATAGAATAAGCAATAGTTAGTATTTAATCAAATATCTTTACAGCAATGTGAAAGAAGAATGCAACAAAAAGGCACCGAATACTACTCAGGCTGACGCACAAGCTTAGAGAGAAAAATCACATTTCTATTTTTGGTCTCTGTGACGTTGCTACACGGGGTGCATGTAAACCTAACAACTACCATTTACTGACTGCAAATGTTCAGCAGGCATGCTGGCAAACTCTTCACTGTAGCTCTGCAGAGATGATGCTGAGAAGACAGAGTGTGAGAAGGTAAAGCTGCTCACCTCCTCACCCTGTGCCCTGGAGGCATGTCCCCTGAGCAGCCCCACCTCACCAGCTGCCTGGGGCTGAGAAGACTGCTCATGACATGGGGTCCTGTCAGCATCCAGGGAAAGTGGGAAGCTGGAATGTGCTGCAGCCAGCAAAGGATTCCTGTGCAGCTGTTTCCAACTGCTCCCTTCTTAAACATGACTTAGGAACCTTCTGTGCACTGCTGGCTGTTATTGTTACTAAGGATTAATGCAAGTCCTGAGTGACCTGCTTTGGGTGACCCTGCTTGAACATGAGGTTGAGAAGATGATCTCCAGAGGTCCCTTCCACCCCCAACCAATCTGTGATTCAGTGAACAAGTTAACTGAGAGAAGTCACCAAGGTAGCAGGGGTGCTAGCACATTCTTGTGTGCTGGATCTGAACCTGTTACCACAGCTGAAGCTGTAGATACTTTCACACCCCAAAGAAAGATAGTGAGTGGAAACTCACTATGGGAAAACCCAGTCAGCACTTGCTCTACCCTGAGCTGGGTACAGTGCCAAACAAACTGTCCTTGGAAGTTCACAGTTTGGACACCCTTCCTCTAGGTAATTAATTTTCAATCTCACAGCAAGAATTTAAAAGAAACAAAAAATATTTTAATATAGTGGCTGCACTGGGAGATCAGGCTTGTGTTGCTCAGAGCTCCCTTTAGGGTGACAGACCTCTGCCTCACTGTCTGAGCTGTACCCAAACCTGGCAGGACACTCTAGTTCCAGTCAGTCCACAGACAACCTCTAAAGGACATGGTGTCCCACTACATCTCAAGGCCAAAATCAAACTGCCAAAACAGCACAAGTCAACAATGAAATTAAATTGCAGTCCCTCACTCTCCAAAACTCTACCATCAGATAAATGACATCATACAAATCAAGCACTGAGGATGTATATAATTAAGTCACAGTCAGTTGTGTCTACATAGGGTTCTCTAGATAAGCATAGGATTGTGATTAAAGTAAGATTCAGAGATTTCACTAATTCAAGATTTCAAATGACAGGTTGTTTGGGATTTTTTGGTGATGCATCACAAAAAGACACACTAATACTGTGCAAAAATGGCTACGAACTGTAGGTTTACTTTTGTAGGTTTCTAGTAAAAGAATTATTATGGTTTGCTGGAAGTGTCACTTGACTGACAGGCTGTTTTTCAGGATCTAGCTTACAGAGAAGCCAATCCAGAAAATGCCTAAGGACCTGGATGAGAAATCTGGCTGCCTGGGTTTAGCTCCCCAGTCTGTCACAGATTTCCTGTGTGAACCTGGGCAAGTCACTTAATGGCAAGGGCTCAAAAATAAGAAAGATACAGAGTAAAATAATTAATAAAGCTAAGCAACTTCCATGGGTAACATGGGTCAGAAATATCTATATAAAAAAGTACCCTCATAAACCTTTTAACCTTCAGTCTAAAGTTGATAGCTCTTTGCCTTGCCTCTTCTAACAAAATAAAGCCATAAATAAATGTAAATTTCCAGCTAAAAAGTGAGTATACCCAACTCTCCCTCAATAGAGAAATGTTGGTGGTAGTGCCAAATGTCCTAGATTAGGAGCAAGACCCTACACTAAAAACATAATTGAAGAACCTGTCCAGAATCAGAGCAAATGACTCTGACTACTGACTGACTGACTGACTACCAGATCAGGTCAAGTCACCTCATGCAATTTTAAGTAACCTGAAGCTACTCAAGTCTCTAGAATAGAACAACAGTCTTTCCAACGAAGTATCTCAAAGGAAGAACAACCTGAGAAGTCCTCTGTGTAACTTTTTGAATTGATGGGATGTTCCAGAATGACACACAAGCAACTGCATTTTTTGCAAGACTGCAGCACTACTTGAGTGCAAAAAAAACGATCCCTTTGAAGAATCATACCAAAATTTTCCTATAGTTATGAACTGCTATCCATTCTTCATTGTTATCTAGAGATGCAAAGCTGGTTTGTTTCATTGTAATCACTAATATCTTTATGCCTAAATATATAGAAAACACCTATATTTCTCATCACTCACAAAAACTCCTTAGATATGAGATCTCATGAAAGGAGTTCCATGAGTGGCTCCTTACCTTTCCAAGAAAAGTGGAATGCCTAACAGGGCTGTAAGAATAATAGGTCTCCAAGCACTGAAGAAATGATCACAGATAATGAAGAAGAACTGTTCTAGGGAAGGCATTTCAGAGAAGACTTCAGAGCTATTTCCTTGCAGTTACCAATACAATTAAGGGATGATAAAAAAGAATAAATATAAGACAGATGAAAAAAAGAAAGTGAAGATTAAAGAGCTACTAGGAATGGGAAAGACAAGTTAAAAGCAAAAGGGGAAATGGTTATCTAAATTTCTTAATGCATTGGAAGATGCACTGAAAGATGTGTCAGTCGTTCCAAGAGACACCATCCCTGCCGGGCACAGCATTGTGTTGGCCTCAAAAGAGAAATTTATCACCTGGAATTATCATGAGGAAGAAGAAAGAGCAAGTACCCACAGGCTTTCCCTTGTTGAGCTCAACTCGACCAGTAGGTGTCACAGCAGTCAACATTATCGTCGCAGAGCAATTTCAATCCACACAGGTTACTAGTTTGAAGAAAGCTGAATTACGGTAGTTAAAATAAATCAGGTTTAATTAGAAAGAAAAAAAAGAAAATCAAAAGTCATTAGTCTTTTCTATGAATTTCTATCAGATATTTCAAGTATCCTTTAAGAGCTTGGAAAAAACTCAAACCAAACAGATTGCCAAACATGTCAGCAAATACCACCACTCTTACACCTGCACTTAGGGCTTTAGTGAGGCATTAAATACTCCATGTTGGCACAGGTAAAAAGAACATAGATGTTTACTGCCCTCTCCCCAGTTGTATTAGCAGCCTAACTGAGGTTTGTTCCCAGACATGCCTTGATCTGTGAACTACTGCTAGCAAATGTCAGGCTATCACAACACAAAAATGAAGCAGGAGCAGTATGAGTAGCAGAAGGAAGAGAACAAAAGCAATTTGTAAAATTCTGTACTTCAAACAAAATTGAAAACAAACACATCCAAGAGAGCTCCTTGGGTTTAGCTTCCTTTTTTTTTCCTGCTGCATATGCTCCAGCAGCAAAACTTTGGGCTGAATGCTTTCTTACCCTTCACCGGCTCTGAGGGAAGCAGATGGGCTCTAATCATGCTCTGATACAGCAGAGAAGAAGAAAAGCATATGATGGCACCCCCCATCATGAGTCTGCCTTTCTGCTTGCCAGTCAGCTGCACACATAGAAAGTGCTCATGACTTTGTTTGGCATTTCCTCTGGAACATATGGTGATTTACTATGCAGTTTCCAGCATGTATTGACACTGTTTTGAATTGCATTTAAATCCTTCTCTACTACACACACAAACATAAATACTTATTTTTTATGTTTAGAGGCATGTCCACCTGACAGTGGAAGACTCCTGCCAATAGCTAACCCACTAACTGCTGAAAACCCTCCTGTTCCCAGTGCCCAGAGGTTTAAGTGGGAATAAATGGTTTGGTATTTTGGGGGACACCATAGCAACTTGCTACAAAGCAAGACAGTTTTAAACAGGCCACCTGTGCACAGAGGACCCCCAGTGGTTTGTGTTTATTCAGCATCCAATCCTGTCCTATCCCTTCTGCCTAGTCCCACTGGGTAGTGGGTTACATAATGATCCAAAAATAGTTTACTAAAATATGAAAATTATTAGACGTACTTAATAATAATCCTTGCAGCTACAACATTTTTCATAGCAGGAACCGGCTGGCAGGTTATCCAATTTATCATCCAAGATGTGAGTCAGAGTGAAAAAAAGGTTACTTATAAGCACGTCAGTTTAAAAGCCCCACAGATCTAAGCAGTGCTTACTTAAGAGTTCATGATCAAGATACAACAACTGTAACAACTGGATCTTCAAAAACTGTGCAACTTTAGATAAAGAAAAGTTTTCTCACCAGTAACATAAGAGACCATTCAACAATTAATCTTATAATTGCAGAAAATATATATTTTTGTCTTTTAAAGTGGCATTAACATGAAGAATAGAAGATACATTTAGAAGAGTCTGGGATCTCACTCAACCTTCATAAAATCAAAATAAATATCACATAACATGTCCTGTGGAATACCAAGAATAGAATATGCTTTTATTATACATTTTTCTTTAAACAAACAAAAACATTGGCTTGCCACTGTGTTTTCTGCTGATCTTAACACAGTCATACTTGAAACACTGTTGAAGCACCAAAGAGAGGAAACATAGTTTGTCTTTTAAAAGATGGAAGTAATTCCAGTGAACAACTTTTTAGCTTTTCACTTCTAAGGAACCTAATCTTATTGCCCACAAGAACATCTCATCAAGAAAATATAATGTATAATATTAGATGGGGGCTCTGCTTCACCTTGATTCTAAGTAGCTGTTGCCATGGGCTGTTCTCAGTGCATAGACTCCACCTTTAACAAAGGCTAACTAAGAAACCCTACCAAATTAAACCAGTATACTGAACATACATTCACATGCTCAGACATTAGTGCTCTTGCTTTATGCCTCACCAGAAAACACTGGGTTAACACAGTGATAAAGGCAGGATGAGAGCCTGCTTAAACCAGAGTAAAACCAAAACAATAAAAAAAACTTAAACAAAAACCCAAAACAAAACAGAAAGGTTATTTTAGTGGTATAAGAACTGAAACTAATTAGGTGAAAAACTGTCATTAATAGCACTTCTAGAGGCTGAAAAAGTGTCACGTAAGCAAGAAGTCTGCCTTTAAACATCTTATCCTGGAGTGTGTTAAGCAAGCCAGATAAGAAGCACTCATGATTACTCAAGTTACTTAGCTTAGTGGTTCACTCATCCAAAGCTCACATGCTTCTGTGAAAAGCTGCTGACTAGTGTCTTTGAGATCTAAGAAAACTCACTAAGGACCGAGAATTACATGAACAAGAGTGCTTCAGAGTATCACATTCAGTCATCAAAACACTGAGTTCAACAATGACCTTATCAAAACAGTTAGATTTATACGTTAAAATTAGACTATTGCTGTCTTCCAAAACCTCTGCCCCAGTCTCACCAAATTCTGCATGCCTGCAGGTCCTTATTTGGAAGTAAGAAAAAGCTTCAGTGTTCTGCATTAAATAGCTTTACAGAGACAAGTCATAGTCTTGTAACTCAGGCTCTCACAGTATAACACAACCCAGGTTGTAGGGGGATGTTCTCTGGAAAGAACAGATTTCAAGGGAAATCAAAGTAGGAGCTCCTGTCTGAGCAGAAGCACTAGAATCATAATCAAAGAAATGAAAGGAGCTTGATGGAACCTTAACAAGCATGAGTCAATATATTTTAGGCTTGTCTGCCATCAAGAAAGGTAGAGACACTTCACCAACACTGCTTTACCAGCAGTTTAATTTCCAAGGTCTAGCAAGCAGCTTGCTCCAAATCTGCTTCATTGGAGTACAAAACAAAATAAAAATTAAACCATTTGTCTGTTTCTCTAAATCACTTTGGATGCCTGAATGCAATTGAAGCTTTTTAATAGTAAGCTATTAAAATGTATAATACAGCTCCAAAGTAATTTATGAGGAGTAGCTGAAGCAAATGGGGTTATTTAATCTGAAGGAAGCTGAGGGGAGACTTTATTGCTCTCTACAACTATTGGAGAGTGTAGAGAGATGGGTGTTGGTCTCTTCTCACAAGTAACAAGAGAAGAGGAAATGGCCTCAAGTTGCACCAGGAAAGGTTTAGGTTGGATATTGGGAAAAAATTCTCAGAAAGGGTTGTCAAGCACTGGAACAGGCTGCCCAGGAAAATGGTTCAATCACCACCCCGAACGTGTTTAGAAGAAAATGGGGTGAACCTAGCAATATGAAATAGTTAATGATAGATTTTCAAAGAGCACAGTAAGATACACCCCCTCAGTACTTTTGAAGTTACACCTCCATATCACTAACAAATATGCTAGATACCATAAAAGTAACAAAACAACAACAAATTTAGACAAACTGTCACCCAATTTCTGAAATATATTACAAACCAGAAGCCACAAATTTTTCAAACTCCTTCATGGCTGCATCCGTGTTACAGGATGATTTGAGCATGAATGATGGTCACATATGAAATGTCTTGATTGCCAAAAGCAAATTACACTTCTGAATGTTACTTGACCAAGAACATCACGATGCTTTTATGTTAAAGGATAGAACTGTTCCAGATGACATATCAAATAAAAGCTTTTCATTATTACTTCTTCCACTTACTCCAATGAATTTGTCATTGGACTGAATGTGAATCTCCTCTTTCAGAAAGGGTAGAGGATAATCACTGAAAGCATGTAACTACCCAATACAACTTTTACTCCTACAAGACTTGCTGCTTGAGCAATTTGAAAAATGCAGGCAAGGGGAATCAAAGGCTAATAATATGCTTCTACATTATACCAAAGTTGTAATAGCAAAGGCAATATCCATTTGTTAAGAGTTCATACTATTTTCTTTCTCTGTTACTGCTTTGTATCTTAATGTGAACAAAGGTTACAACATCCTCATATTTCATCTTTAGCTGAAAACATTTGATAAGCTATGAGATCGAAGTAATCAGCAATTTTGGTTTTGTTAAGGTAACTGGCCATAAAGAACACCTTTCCAGTTATTGCAAAATAACAGTGAAATCGTGGAAAACAACAAATTGCCCAGCCCCTTAATTAAAGAAAGGGCAAATGCCTCACCTCTGCAACCATCTAATGAATGCTGGACTTTACATCATTTATTCAAATTTTGTACAAGCTTGAAGACTGGAGACACAGATTTGTCTATTCTGGTCAACCTGGGTTGTACTATTAGATCTTGTTTTAAACAGTAATGTCCTGAGACTTTTGTGGCAGTGTGTGTTGGTTTTTTTAAGAACAACAATAATTATTTTTTTTTAATTTCCAACAAGGGAACATTATTCTGCATTTTCACGCAAAGACAATGCTTATGCCAATTTGTAATTAAATCACCCAATGTGTTACAAAATTATTTTGTAATTTTCTTGGATTCTCTGATATCAGCTGTATAAATGAATCACGACATGATTTTGTTGTGTGGCATATTTATTACTGAGCATATGGGATAAACAACTGTGTGAATATTATCAGGATGGTGGAAGCACATCCTCTGTAATTTTTAGATGAAAACATAATATCTTTAGAAGAATGTCAAGAAAAGGTCAGGTTGGGCTGGCTGCATGGTTCCTGGGGACACATGCTGGAGATCTGGTGTAAATGTGGTTTACCACAAAGATACTTGGGAAAAGGTATGCTTTGAACATTTTCTCCCAGAAGATGTTGAACAAAAAGAATAAACAAAGTATGTGGTAATAAAAGCACATAGTATTCAAGTCTCAAATATTACTTTAATTGGGTGTCATGTTTTCACATTCATAATGCTGTACTAATTAAAAATGGATTTAGCAGACTTAGCTTCTGATAAAAATCTGGTGAAAATATTACGTAGTCCCACAGCTGCATAAAGAGACAATGGATTTGAACCTATGGTTAATTAAGATCACTTCACGTCCAGCTGCATAATTTGTAGATAGCACTAATCTCACTCCAAGTCCTACATGGACAACATTTTGGGACACTAAGTACACTCAGAGTAGCCTATCACTGGATGCTCCTGTCTCAGCTGAGGGAGCTATTACTGAGCTCAGAATAAATATAAAATGCCCTTACACAAGATAGCAAAGTTCACACCCCATTTTGGAACTTAATAGGTAGAATGAAAAAAAAAAAATAATTAATGGGAACCAAAGAAAAGTGATAGCAATAAGGAATGATTGTAAATCCCCTCTGCAGTTCACTGATTAAGAAACACTCATATAAAAACACTTACCATGGTCTTTTGCATAGGTCTTTAATATTTTGTGTCAGGTATCACATTTATGTTTGAAAATTTGAATCCAAACGTGTTTGACATGATAATACACTTCCTTTTAAGGAATCATAACGCAGCTTGAGGACAAAACCTAGCTGTAAAAATAATACCAAATAGAAGCTGATTCAGGGTCCTACTTTCTAAGTATTTCCTGAGTCCTTCTACTGAGCCACAGCCCAACACAGCACCCTCCTCACCACTTGACTTTAACTGTGGCAAGAATTAGCAGCTACAGTCGTAGCAGGTGATTGGCAAGGTGCCCTATCAAGTTTTGTTTGCAATTGATTCATTCCCATGATGGCAAAACTTACTGGATTTCAAATTCAAAAACTTTCACAAGGCCACACCTAGTAGTTACTCCACTTCACATTTCACAGTCAAACACTTCAATGTCCCACTGGAATGGGCAGCAGCCTGTAAAGCAGGTTGACATCAGACACCACAGTACCTGTGTGACTCTCTTGCAGCAGGTTAAAGACTAAGGAATGTGGTAAGCTTCTGCCTGGATTCTCCCAGCAACATACTTGCTTAAAGGAACTGAAGGCTAACTTCTGAGGATGGGGGATACAAGGAAAAGAAAAAATAAGCTATTGTCTAAACATGTAGCATAGTTCAACACAAGTACTGTGGACACCACCCATTGTTCATACCTCAAGGTGGGAAATTGCTTTGTTTCTAACAAAATGTTAACAGCATTTGTCAACTTTAAGGTTAGCTACTTGTTTAATGCCCACCATGGTGCATATCAAATAAAGTCCACAAAGAGCTGTGGAGACCCAGGTGACGTAGGCAAAGAGGAAAAGGACTTCCTTGTCTTGACGTCCAAGAGCTCACAGTTACAATAAAGGTTTTAATATTAAAGCAAGAAAACAGAGGACTTCCAAGTAAGCTTTTTTTTCTGGGTCAGGGATCACAAAGTTTCTACCTACACATCAGCATTAACCTCCAGTTTTATTCTGGTTTTTACAGGGGGCAGTTATTTCAGCTTTCATTGGAGAGCTGAAGAAAGGACCAATCTGATCACTTAGATTGTCAAATTTGATTGCTTAAGGATATAGGATTGCCATTGTAGCTCAGGTTTTATATTAAACAGCTATCTACATTCTCTCTCCTTCATGGAGTGCCTTGGGCAGGTTGAGTGTTTGGATTTACAGCCCTCTGAGTTCGGCTTTTAGTGATCTTAGAGAAGACTAGAAGATCAAAGCCGTTATGCCAGGAAATCATGCACTGGTGCTTCATACTCCACAGTGTATGAAGCACCAGTGTATACCAGAAAATACTATCACCAGAGCACATAGGTTATCAAGGCAAAATTAGTGCAATTATAACACAACATAAAACATGGCACATACAGGCAAAAAAAGCCTGGGCAATGGCATTTGTACATTAGAAAAAGTGCCTGTTTTAATTTCGTGATAGAATCATCAGTAGACCAGCCATTATACATATATGTACATGTAGAGACAGAGGGATGACAGGCACCAACAAAAAATAAAAATAAAATTAAAAATTAAAAATAAAAATAAAAACCCCACACAAAAACCCACCAAACTTATTTTCTTTTTTTGAATTAGAAATACAGAGAAATTTTGAATTTCTCAAATTTCTGGCCACTCATTCACAGCAAGCAGTAGACAATAGGCTTAAAGCTTTGGAGAAAGTGTAGGAACTCTTCAAACTCCCACAGAATGTCCCCTTATTCTTTGTTGTGATGGTCCAAAAGAGGACTAAGGCACACCAGTACCCTTCACTGTGTGCAGGGCATCATGTGCCTGGCACATACTGAAAATGAGAAAAACACACTACACAGACAGGCTGATGTTCAGCCTCCCTTGTGTATCTGTATTATATGTCTATTTACCCAAGTCAACAAAATAGTTAAAAAAATATGAGTTTATACTAAAGACAGATCCTTGCTGCCATAACAATATACTAGTGAGTATGTCACTGTTTTCAAATGAAGACCAGATTTCAGACTGAATAAGAGCAGTTCCACTGTCTTTTGGATGATCACCTTCTGTCCTTGGTGGTGGGCTGACAGAATTTCCCCAGGTCCTAGGAAATTCATTTTCTATTTAAAAAGGCTTAGGGGTGCTATTCTGGGCAATCCTCATTCACACTAAGTAACCTTTATCTATATTAAAATTATGTCTACACTTTATTACATGTAGGTGGAGGAGGATAAAAATAAAAGTAATGCATTTTCTTCTGTCTGGATAAACAAGCCAGTGTGGGTGGTTGTGCATGTAAAAATGAGAGAAAAACCTTTTTTTTAAATGTTAACTTTCTATTACTCATCTGAAAATAGCTTCACAAAA
This sequence comes from Ceyx melanurus, assembly GCA_024611195.1. Lineage (NCBI taxonomy): Eukaryota > Metazoa > Chordata > Aves > Coraciiformes > Alcedinidae > Ceyx > Ceyx melanurus. The sequence goes on from JANHGL010002251.1 coordinate 19,035, forward strand.
GCCAAATGTGTCTTTTTTTTTTTTTAAGGATTATAATATTCTGAAAATGAATTTTATTTTAATTCACTATCACCCTTGTTAACTGTATTTTTCATCTACTCAGAATAGCTTTACCATATATGGAAAGACTTTATGAACACTACAGATTTTGTAAAGGTCAGAAATTTTTTCTTTTATATTTCAGGCTGAGTATTTTATGGGTCATTGAGAAAAAAAACACTTTCAAAACCAATTCAAGCAGGTCTATTCAAAGTATGATAAAACAAAAAAAAAAATAAATCCTGTTTCTGGATTAATGAATGAAATGCTTGACCTCACCTTCAGGACAACTAGAACTTATTCCATTTACCACACCTTTTTTCCAAGTACTAGATATATAATTAGAAGGTCATTCATAGACATAACATTTACATAGTTTTCCATACTTAGAAAACACATTGGGAAATAGCTAAAATTCCAATTTTATAAATTCAGTCTGCACAAATTTAATTTCTAATTTAGTGATCAGAACACAAATGACCATTAAATTTTTAGTGACTGATGTGGGAAAATCTACAAATCTACAATAGCATAAACCAGGAAATAGTCTCTTACTGAAGACATTTCAGGACAGTTGCAGTTTTAGTATTAGCTTCATAAAATAATAATATTCTTTCATTTTAAGATCAGTTGTAATTTATAATTAATCCTTACCAGCACTTCCATCAATTTCTTGATGGTTATTAATACTTATTGATCACCAAGTTACTTTTAAGGGGATTTGCTAGGGAATGACCTATCAGAATTTTAACAACTTGATATTTCTTTAAGGAAATACACATTTTGTTTTGTATGGTATACTAAATTACTTTATAAGAATCCTACAGACATTATAATACAACATATAAATTTATTTAAAAATGCTTATTATTCATAGTGAAAGGCATGAGAAACTCATCAAATCAGTTTAGAAGGGACTAGTCATTTAAGCACATTATAAAGAAACATTTTTCTACTTATCTATGTAGATTAATCTAAGTCACAGTTAAAATTTACATGAAAATGTATCATGTACTCTACATAAGCTGTTCAGAGGGAGGAACTTCTTAATTATGTCTTTTATTGTAGTTAGTAATCTCTACTATGTAAGTTACTTGTCCCTAGTCAGATATTCCTCCGTAGAAAGCTAAGGACCCTAAAGACCCTTGAGAGGCCATATAGATTTAAATAAAAACACAAATATCTTTAGAGTTTCTAAATTTTGGAAACTAAACTTTAAGATGATATCTCTGAAAGGTAATGAAGTTACTCTGGGCTGAACTTTTATAATCATTGTAGAAATATGAATATTAAATACTTGCAGTTAGCCTTTCCCACTTTGGGTATTAAGGCTTGAGGGGGTCTAATAATCTGCAGGAGAGGGGAAGGGAGAAATCCAAGGGCACATCCTCCTCAGATCATGGGGTTTCAACTCATTGACAGTCACATCACTTAAATTATCCTTAGCAGATGTGCAAACCAAAAAACATTCAACGTGACTCAGGGCATTTCAGTCTGGGGTATAAAGCCAGTTTGCACAAAACCAGTTATCTTTTAGAGACAGATAAAAGTTGTCCAAGGCCAGAAAGAAGATGCAAACATTCTATATGAAATCTACCAATGAGGAAACAAAATAAAACACATTTTGCTCATATTGCCATGGAGAAACAGGGATATAAGAACATGTATTGAAAAAATGACAACTTTGCCTCCTGGCCAGCTAATATGGCATAACTCCCAAGTCACAGTCCCATCCAGACATCTCAGTCATGTCCAGTGTCCTGGGTTTGCAGTGTTCCAACACACATGCCAGTCAGGCATCAAACTCCTCTTCCCAGAAGACTTAGGGGATTGTATTGGTAAATATAAATGCAGAAGAAAGAAGCAGGCTGTCAGTTTGAGCACTGTGAAAGCCATTATCAAATGGGACAATATTCTAAAAACACAATGTTTCACTCCTCATTTTTAGAAAGCACTGTCAAAATCTTACATCAATTCAGCCTTCCATATCAGAAAGAATTCTCATACACCATTTGGAACCTATATCATGAAAAAACATAGGAAAACTTGTCATATGGAAAGGCAAAATACAAGGCCATGGATTGCCTCTCTGAAAAGATCTTGCTGCCAAGCCCCCTGAGATTTAAAATCAAGGCTTGAAGCACTCTTAGCTGAAATTTTTGATCTGAGAAAAGTTCTCTTTATAGTTAGAGCTACAGCTTACAGGATAAAAAGAAAGCTGAAGCTAATGCTGAAGAGGAAAGCACAATTATAAAGTTGCTTTCAGAAAGAGATGGTGTGAGTCCTGTCCACTGTCACAGTGCACACAATAAGCACACTACCACACGTGCAAAAGAAAAAACCCCATCTTACACCACCAGGGAGACAGGCTACTCTGTTGTGATCACTGTTCTCTGAAGAAATATGTTCTGACTAGGAGCTTTGGCTTTAAATCACTAAATCAAACTTGCTTTGTAAAAATGCAGTATTCTTTTGAGATCTTCCAGTTTTACATAATCCCAAATAACATATCTACATCCTACTGCGTTCCTTCTTTTATTCCAGGACACAAATTTCAGCTTGTGGAAAAGCTACTTGTGTTTTCTATCATGATACTCCAAAGCATTCAGAATTAGTCATTTAATCTCTATCCAGGCTAAAATGGCTTACTAGAGAAATCTCAGCTTAATAAATTATGTATAAGAATTCTCTCTTTTATGTAGCATGTGCGATCATTTGAGCTGTAACTTCATTTATGGCTGCAGCAGAATGAACTGAGCAAATACACTGTGGTACAGCCCAGTGTAAGCTAATTTGGTCACAAAGCTCATACTCATGGAAAGGAGCAACTGCCAAACCCGGAATGCTTGCAAGTGCTGCCAAAGGCCTTTCACATTCCTAAAGAAGGTGCCAGCAAACTTGCACCTCATCACAAGCAAAAGACAATGATAAATAGCTATCATGCATGCTTCTCTCTTCTTATGCTTCTAATAAAATGCAGCTTTTGTCTAGGCTGGAAACACAGAATTCTTTAAATATTTATTAGGTAAAAACAGACCTCCAGTCAGCCTGTGAACCCTGCTGCACTCCAAACCTGCAATGCTTCTCTTTTGTCTAGCCCACTCGCCATAGGGGTGACTTTGTCACTTGAGCATCCCACATACCCCCAGTGGCTACACTCTGGTTCCTAAGATTCTGAAAATGGAGAGAAACATCGAGTTAACCCAGCTTAATTTCACAATATTGTTACATAAGGAAATGCTTTGAGAAATCCTTTGTCAGCTTCCTTTCAGCTGTGAAGCCCTTGAGTCTGACATGCAGCCACCTGCAGCCACAGACTGCAGTTCCAGCTTCTTAAGACCTTGGGAAGAAAGATACAGGAGCTGACTCCCTGCTTCCAGTCAGACGAAAATTTCAATGACTGGCAGCAGCATCAATTAAAGGTCTCCTTTCACTTCCCCTTTAGGAAAAATACAAACTTTTCAAAGTCTAAGCTTCAGCCACAGGTAACAAGCCAGCTAATAAATTCATGAGGGAGTTCAGGTGCTTGAGGAAACTACTCTGGGAGTCACCTGACAATGAACTGAGTTTTAAAGAGGGTATTTCACCAGTATTTGTCAAGAAAGTGAAATGAAATTGTTTTCACGGCACAAACATGGACAGTCATGGCATGTCAGTGACAGAGCACTTAAAAGTTACCTTTTCATGTATGTTATCTCCAGTCTTTAGAATATCATATATTCTATGCATTTTTTAAAGCATATATTATTTACATTATTTAGTTTCTGTACTAAAACTTTTCAAGAAAATAAAATTACGTTCTGTTAACCTAGAACCATCAAACTCTTTCTTCCATTATCAATCAATGCCACTTTTCTGATGACTGTGACTCAATTAAAATCTGATTATTTTAATAAATGGATGGAAATTGCTATCATAAAATGTGCCTTTCTATTAAGAACTTTTCAACTAGAAAATTGCCATCAAAGGAATTACAATAATGTAGTTAAAAAGTATTTTGTAACCTGGGCTAAGAAAATAACAGAATCAATGTTAGGGGTTGGGAGGGACCTAGAAGATCATCCAGTCCAACCCCCCTGCCAGAGCTGGATCACCTAGACAAAAAAAAGCTATACTGATAAACATGAAGGCAAAGAGTATCACTTATAGATCAGGCATTTGATTCTAAAAATGGGACTTTGGGCTCAGATCCAAAATGATGCAACTCTGCTAGACTTGCCGTGAACTTGAAGAGACTTGGTCCTCCTATGCCTCATAGTTTGTTATTTCTACTGATGTTAAAAGATGTAGTCATATACTCTTAAACCATTTTACCTCATTTGTACAGTGTTATTTTTCAATATACCAGTCAATGATACTGATGATTTAGGTGATCTCAATACTAAATTATTTCATTTATTTTATTTCTTACATTAATTAACAGCAAATAAGTAGCTGGTTTTTAAACTTTAACAGGAGATCTCTCTTAATCTTCTTGCAGCTGTATCTTATATCATCTCCTTGTCCTGCAGGAACTCAATTTCATTTGCATGAATTCCTCTCATGAGGAATTGTTCAAGTGTAAATTTGCTTCTTAGATTCTAATTACATCAATTTTCTACCAGTGCTTTGATTTATTTGACTGAACTGTGGATAGCCTAATACTGAAAAGCTGAATTATTTTATATTTATAACATTGGCAGATAGAAAAAAATCCTCACACTATTTTAATTTCAGGTTTTAAACCTCAGCTTAAAAACAAACAAAAAACCTATACTGTAGGCTTAAAAAATGATCTTACAAAACAGACTTCAAAACTGAAAGGTTTCTATTTTTTCAGGTGTAATTATCTAGGACTTACCTAGCATGTAGAAGTTACCATGGAGAACTGTTTTTAGGAGCAAAAAAAACTCTCCTATCAAACATATTTATTTACCTGATCTCAAGTATAGATACTCCACTGTATTTATTTTCAATGTAATATTATTATCTTCTAAATTACATTGTAAAATGATAATAACTGAATTATTCCTACTAAAGTTTAAATAAATTTCAGAGGGATCTCACTGTAGATCACACAGAATTTAAAATGGGATATTAGGTTATGATGATTCACATGTGACAAAATAACTTGAACTGGTAAACAGAAAGAAATTAAATGTGCCACAAAAATCAAGGATAAGAAAATGAAAACACTATAGATAAGCAAATTCATCCCAATTTGTGATTGATACAAAAAGAAAAAACTCTTGATAGAACGTCACGTTCGTGTTTCCATTGTGATTATTCTTGTTGACCTTTTTTGGATTCACAACTTTCACTTCCCTTATAGCTTCAGGCAACACCCTCAATATCTTTTTAGCTGCTTTACAAACTGAAGTGGCAGGCAGTAGTGAACACTTATCACAAGTGCATGACAGTTCATCAGTATGCTGAATTCTGTCTGCTTCATAGAAATGTAAAATACTTTCACTCATTCCAGCTCCCAGTAAAACCAGCAGTGGAATTTGTGGCCAATTTACATGCTAGTGGTGTCTCTTAGCCAAGCTGTGAAAAAAACCTTATAAGCAAGGCTACGAAGAACCCTGGAATTCAAGCATTTTCAGTTGGTTTTTTGTTTGTTTTTTTTTACAGACAGTCCTTAAAAATTATCATTGATATGGTGCATGTAAAAAACAAAGCTACTTACCCTTTTTCTCAAGTTGTAAGTTAAAATGAGATTTCTGGAGAAGGAGTGTGAAAAGGCTGTATAGAACTCCAGCACTTTCTGCAAGGCATCTCTCTTAATCACATGAAGATCACAGTAAGTCAAAGCCCTTACATTAGCACAGGACTGGGCAAGGGTAGATTCCTTCCAGAACACATCACCAAAAACATCTCCTTTGCCTAGAGAAAAGGAGCAAAATTGTTTTCAGTAATAGCACTATTTCCACCAAAAACATAAAAGAACATACACCTCATTGATGCAGTCAAGGTTCTTCTACTTTATGTGGTCAGAAAAAAATCTGTCAGGAAAAAAAAAATAGAATCTTTAAATATTTCGTTGATAACCTCTCCCACGTTCCTTTTTTTTTTTTTTTTTTCTTAAATTATTATTGTTATTGTTAAAAGAGCTTAGTAAAATTTCAAAAGAATAAACTGCAATCAAAAAGTGTTTCATTTGACAAGCCCCTTTAAGTATCAGTATAGCTTTTCCTCTAAAAATCAAGATAAGTGTCTCATTCTTAGTTCATGTTATCTTCTGATCCCTTTCAAAGGGATTAACTGAGAGGAAAAGCTATTTCTCTTTCTTCTTTTAAGCAGCACACAAAGGATTTATTTCTTACATCAATGTTAAGTTTTCATCATCTGGCTAATTACTCACTATTCTGTCAATAAAACTATCTTGTGTAATACATCAGTGCAGTTACAGGCTGTAATGAAACACTATCATACATCACTATAAAGTAACTTTGCCAGATCATTACCAGAAATGTCTGTCTTTACAACAACATAAAAGAGCAGATCTCACAACTTTGGTGGCTCTAACACCTTCCAACTCTAAGGGGCAAATTAAATGAAAAACTTCACTTTACTTGTTTTGAGTGGTATTTTCCTCATAAGCCTCTGCTGTGTTGCACCACTGCACATCACTTTTTAAGACAACAAAGAAATATATTCACAATGTCTATCAAATTGTGATACAGATGGACCATGTGGTCGCTTGTATTATATGGAATACTTTGTCCATAGTGATTCTTTAAGTCAAAGCATCATTATATTAATTTAATATAGTTTATTGATTTCACCTTTTTGATTTCATTCCCTAAATAAATAGCCATGTATGAAAGTCTCTATGACAGTTAAGAGAACTATCACGAGTAAAGAGGTCAAGAAAATTTCTAAATTAAACCCAGATCTCCTATCTCAGCCCTTGAGCTCTACTTACACCATTATATAATTTCTTCTAGTAGATGATAAGCATTTTGTCATTAAGGAGAAGCTACCAGCCCGATGGCAAGCTACCATGTAGTACACTAAGCTGTGGGTCACAGTGATGTGCTCTCAGTCTTCCACAAAAGCCCTATGCAGTCCACCTGTCAGGGACCAGTTTAGTCACTGAACTAGACTGTATTTCCATTTTAAACGCATAGAAACACATTAAAAACCTGTTTCATAAGCATATTTTTTCCCCACAAAGTTAGGTAAATGAACTAAATGACACCCTTTCTTCCACCTCTAGTCTCTTTACATAAGACAGCACCAAAATCCAGAAATACTACAAAGGCTGCGTATCAGTAAGCATGGTTGTAGTCCATAGCCCAGTGCAGTAACTTTTTATTTTAATTGTAATCCCTTTTCACATTTTCAATTCTTTAAACATATGTTTTTTCAGTAAATAGCCTTAAAAACAGCCTTTAAAAAAAAAAAAGCTTCTCTGCACTTAAAATAGATCATCATCCACAAGGCTTCTAGACAGACAAACACAAAACATATTCAAAACTGAAGTGAAACAATTTTTACACCCCATAAAAACTGATACGCTTCACTGGGTAAAATTGATTGTTTGCCTTTCAAATAAATAAGCTTTTATTCGCAATCTTCCAGGCAATTAGCTAAACAACTGTTTTAATTAACGCTCAGGAATCTTTCAAGCATTGAAATGTGCTATCACTGATGAGCAACAGTTATGAACTGATAGTTCAAGCATGAAGGAAAGGAATTCTAGCTCATTTCTAAAAATATTTCTTAACATATCCAGACGAGTTTTCCTACCTTAAAATGACAATAATTATTTTACTGCCCCACAGTAGCATGAAGCATAATTAGTAGAATGCAAGTACAAGAAGCATTGTGCTTCATTGTTTCCACCTGGAATGCTGTGTCCAGTTGTGGGCACCCCAGTTCAAGAAGGACAGAGAGCTACTGGAAAGAGTCCAGTGCAGGCCACCAAGATGATTAGGGGAATGGAGCATCTCCCTTATGAGGAGAGGCTGAGAGAGCTGGGGCTCTTTAGCCTGG
>JANHGL010002252.1:0-20091 GCA_024611195.1 Ceyx melanurus
AGGAGGCAGCGGCGGCAGGAGGAAAGGCGGGGGCGCCCCCGCTGAGGCGAAGGGCCCCGGGCGGGCGGCAGGATGCGGGAAAGGCCCCGAGGGCGGCGGGAAGGGCCCGGCCGGCGGCGGGAAGCCCCGAAACGGCGGCGGCGGGAAGCGGCCGGGGAAAGGCGGCGGTGGCTGCGCCATGGTTCCCGCCGCGGCCCCGCCACAGCGCCCCCGAGCGGCCGGGAGGAGTCGCTCCCAAGCCTCGCCCCGCCCCTTCTGTTCCTTCCTCTAGAGCCCCTTAAAAAACCGACCTGCAAAGCTCCAAACGCCCACCGATGGTCCCAGTTCTGGGGATGAGCTCAGGGATGACAACTCTCCGCTGCTTCAGTATTCGCTTTGTTTTATTCAAACGCCAGAGGTGAAGTACAAACTGTAGTTACACAGCATTTGTTTCCTTAAAAACAGTTCTTGGTTACATAATTCCAAACAACTTTCAAAACGAAGTTGTTCAACAGTTTCACTGAAAATGGGTTTTGTTTTCTCTATTAAAAAAAACAGTATTTGGATTGAAGGAGTCAGAATTAAAAGCAGTTATCTATATATTTTTTTTCACTCTACAAAAAGGAAAGTGAGGATGCAGTTAACAGTTCACCACAGATTCCTACTTTGAGGGGACTGAGCTCCTAGAAATATCCTCACCTCAGAAAGCAGCTTATTCTGAACCACTAGGGGGTCATTTCACCTGAAAAAAACAACAAACTGAAATCCTAAGGGAAGTATTTGTTGCATGTGGCTACCACTGGATGTCAACTCTGCTTCTAGGGAAGAACACAAGTAATTACACAAAATTGACATGACAAATTAACACAAAAATCAGGGTCAACACAACTGCAGTAACCTTTCCTGTCCTAAGACAGCTACTAGACTGAAAAGAACAATCAAAGTTTTATTTAAATAGCATTAATCTTTTAAAAGAAGAAGAAAAATAAAAAGTTGGTAAAACTTAATCCACGTACACCAAAGGACAAAACCAAGTTGTATGCAATGATTTTTAATTCCTGAAATAAAAACATACAGGTCCTTTAGTAGTTTTTACAAAGGCTTTCCTAAAGGATTGATTTAGTTTTGGTGGAGAACAGAAGAGGGGAGATTGCTTTGCTGTGAGGCTAAAAAAAAAATAAAATAATCAAAGACAACACCACAAGATGCAGTACTAGCATTTGAGCATATAACTTAAAAAGCACTGTGTCGTGTGAACAATCACTACCCATTACATCAAAAATATGATACATTTACTTACTTTCATTTCTTAAACATTATAAGATAGGTTGGGCAAATACCTGGCACCAAAAAATTGATGCATGATAGTTCCAATACGTTAAACAAAATGTATTATATTAGAACATTAATAGTTAAAAATTGACTCCGACTTCTCGTCCAAATTCAGGTGGTTTACCCCTTCCTAGGAATCCTGCTCACCCCTCTGGAAAAACCAAACTGCCTCCTTCACCTTCTTTCACAGTATTCAGGGTGACTAAAACTGGAGAGGTGAAGGAAAGGGTATTGATATTGCATTCAAATCACTGTAACAAACTAGTGTCACATTTTTGCAACCATCTCCCAGCAGTGTCATAAAGTGTATCCCAGTTTTTCTCCAAACCCCATTCCAAGGGTTTCCTCCCCCACCCATGTAACAAGTCACTCCAGCACCATTCAGGCTTCAGACACGAGCAGAAATCTAACACTGACCTGAACGTAACCCCCTGTGAGTCATACGAGGAGCTAAGAGAGTTTATTCACCTTCTACTAATTATTATTTTTCTTGATTTCCCATTTGTAGAGCAATATTACTGTAAAATCTGACTGGGGGCAGCACCTGCACCGCTGGTTTGGCTTCTGGGAACAATGCAGGTGCTGCTCTATTTGCTATACATTTTAATTAAACAAGTGTAATATACAATTCATAAGTTGGAACATTATGCCAGCCCAGTCCACACAATGTCCATCAAAGAAATCAACGTGCTGTTGCAAGAAAATAATCTGATTTATCTAAGAGAGTTCACCATTACGTATCATATCCGAGAGAGATCCAGTGCCTTTAGCATCAGGATGAAGCCAGAGGCAATTGTAAGGAAATAACCAAGGGTGCTTTACGTGGGTGAGATTCTGACAGTATTTAATGGTTTGCAGCATCTGCTTGTCGAGGCCAGCCTTCCTCCTCAACTCCAGAGTCATACTCTTCTTCAGATGAATCTTTAGTGGGAGCCCTATAATTAAAAGAACTGATCAGATACTGTAGAGGAGAGAAAGAATGGAGATAGTTTCCATAGCTTCTGGAAAACATGCCACTTGCAACGTGCCCCAGCCTGACCAGCCTCCACCTGCCAAGCCCACCTGGTCTGAAAGGGGTGCTGTGCACATTTACACTGCTAGCAGCAGACTGAAAATCAAAAGGCTACTGAATGCAGTGGTTTGATTTAATCAGCAAACTGAGTATTCCCAGCAAACAGGAATGCTGGTGCTCTACAAAACCACTCCAAGCCACCATCAGCATAAGCATGATACTTTCCACCCCAAGCAGCCCTCTGTGACAGGAGGTGTGCTGAGCCAGGCCACAGCACAGCCAGAGGAATGCCAAGCATGTACCTTGATGAAAAAAGTCACTCAAAAAGAGCTGTCGGGGTAGAAACCAAAGCAGAGCTCCTAAATTTCACACCTGTGTTTTTTTAACCTGACCCATTCCCTCTCAACTCCATCTGTTGTTCACTAAATTTAAGATTTTAAATAAAATGATCCAGATTCGTCCAGTGCTTTCAACTTCCTGACATCTCACTCCAGCATTCCATGATATTGGTACCATAATACAATCTTTATAACATTGATTCTTTTAACAAGAGTTCAGCAAATCAATAAATGTGCCTTTGTGGCTCCCCACTGCTGCAAGAGCAATGGAGAAGAAACCAGCTTGAGGCTTGCATTAAAAAAACAAAACAACCAACAACAAACAGCTCAGTGGTAAAAAAGGAATAACTTTTGTCTCATATTTCAGTACAGTCACAATTAAACATCAGATTTTACTGTTAACCTATGATGCTTATACTTCAATTTCTATAGTTACACACACACACAAAAGGCTTTAAGTATACTTCATATACAAGTTTATTTTAAAATGTCTATTTAAAAACTAAAGCAATACAAACCCAAGGTGTCTAGGACAGACTAGGCACTAACTCAGCTGTGTACAATATCCAGAGGATTGGATCCTTCTCAGGTTGTGTTTGTATGCTTGTCCCCAGAGCAAACACCTGTTGAGTACCTGTCTAACTGTGTTACTCAGCTGTTCTGACACTGCCACTATGGTTTTACCTAATGTATCCTGGCTCTTTTTTGCCTTCTACAACATCTTTGTCAACTTCCACGCACACGATGTCAGAATTGGGCACTTCAAACATGGGCTCCAGCAACAGTTTTTCCTAGAAGAAAACAGAAGGGAAAAGAAATATTTCTGTACAAGCTCTTTTATGCAACAACACGGTCAGCAAGTGATGGCAGAGCTAGGGAGTTTCCTTGGAAGAACTCCAAATACAGTTTTAGAAAGAGATGTTGTATCCAGGTAAGACACAGATCTAAGGGAGGTTTAGACTGAAAATTGTCATGATTTGGTCCATACACACAAACCTGGGTACCATCATTTACTTGGTATGAGACAGCTTGCTCACCATGATAGATCGAAGACCTCTTGCACCAGTTTTTCTGTCCAGGGCCAGTCTGGCTATAGCCTTCAATGCATCTTCAGTTACATTTAATTCACACTACATAGAGGGAAAAAAATTGTAAGTTTAGTTAATTATTTAATTTATAACTCACAGTGTGTTGAGTGTGACAGTGCAAGTGTTACTGAAAAAAACAAACTATCAATTTTACTTGTTAAATGTTCTGCTCTGTAACATTTAAACTAAGGAAATGGCCTCAAGTTGCATCAGGGAAGGTTTAGGTTGGAGTTGAGGAACAATTTCTTCTCCCAAAGGGTGTCCAGGGCAGTGGCAGAGTCCCTGTGATCCCTGGAGGGGTTTCCAAGCCTTGGAGATGTGGTGCTGAGGGACATGGGTTAGTGGTGCCCTGGCAGAGTTGGGTTAATGGAAGGGACTTGATGACCTTAAAAGTCTTTCCCAACCTAAACAATTTGATGATTCTATACATCAAGCTCCAGCCATACATTACACTTGACTAACATTACCAGTATTGACCACATCCCTCTACAAACAACTACTAGCAGTACCTCTCCAGCACACGGAGTGGCTCTTGATGCCTATTAGACAAGATGATGGATGTTCATGTGAATATTTAGCATAAAGAGCAGCTCTACTGCTTCCACATTATTTGCCTTACAAGGACAGTTAACCAGACTAAACCAGTCAGGTTTTAATGTATAGATTGCCTTTTTTTCCCTCCTCCAGTGAGCTGCACACGTGTGGGGGAAGAACTGTTTTCAACTGCTCTTTTAGACCACTTCAACACCATCAACAAGACAAAAAGCCATCAAACAAAAGCTCCAACCTTATCCATGCTGAAGAGAGCTTGGTACTGAGGCACCACTGCATTCCGTGGCTCGGTCAGGATCCTCACGAGGGTTTTCTCATCTAAGCTGTGCAGAGGGACCACCACAGGCAGGCGCCCCACGAACTCGGGGATCATGCCAAACTCGATGAGGTCTCTGGCTTCCACGTGCCGCAGCAGCCGGTCCTTCTCTTCCATGTCCTCCTGAGCATCCGACTCCCCGCTTATGTTCGCCAGGTCAGCCGCAGCTGCAGCCCTCCTGCCCTTGCCCAGGTTGGATGGTGTCCCAAATCCTAGGTACTGCAAAGCAAAGTTCTGCTGATAGAACTAGTTTTCTTTATAGAATTAGAATCGTAGAATGTTAGGGGTTGGAAGGGACCTAGAAGAAAATCTAGTCCAATCCCCCTGCCAGAGCAGAATCACCTAGACTAAGTCAGCCAGGAACACGTCCAGGTGGTTTTGGAATGTCTTCAGAGAAGGAGACTCCACAGCCTCCCTGGGAAGCCTGTTCTAGTGCTCTCTCACCCAACTAAATTGTGTTCCATGGGCATTAAAAATCTGGAGTGGTTATCCCATTACATATTCATGTGGCAGCAGAGACCACTGGAAGCTACTTAAGTCTACTAGAAATAGACTTGTTCTTTGCTCCCTGTTTTAGGCTTGACACCCAAATTGTCAAGATAACAGAGAGAAAACCACTGCTCCTAAACTGAGTGGGTTTACATCTACAGCAAGGCCTTTAGAAGTTAGTATTGAGAACAGTAATGAAGATGATAATCTTCTCTTGGTTCAAGCACAGCCTGATGCACTCACTTTTTCATTTTTCCTCCTGCTGATAATTCTGTCAAGACCATTAAAAGCACCAGAAGCTACAAAGAGGATGTTTGTTGTGTCAACCTGCACCGTTTCTCCACGCAGTTTACGGGAATTCTTTTCCGGAACGTTTACTATTGTGCCTTCTAGTAATTTTAACAAGCCCTAAGAAGGAAAGAAGAAATAAGGAATATAAAGTTCCATCATGTAGCATCATGTAGGAAGGCATACCACACTGGGCTTACTTTCACAGATGTCAAAAATCACTTACTTGTTGAACACCTTCTCCTCCGACATCCCGTAACTGATGAATCCCAGGAACGCTGCCAATTTTATCTACCTCATCCAGAAAAACAATTCCTGCAGTTACAGAAAATGGATTTAAGACTCCACTTTTTAAGAGAAGAAAGAACATACAGGGAGGGACAACATTTAAGACAGCAAAAATCTGTATGCAACCTTGTTCAACTATGGACAAGAACTAACACTACCCGTAAGCTTAGAGCTCTTGACAGTTATTCCTGACTTAAAGTGTTAAAATTCAGGTATGTAAGTTACAGAAACACTGGTGATCTCAGAGTTTAGAGCACATAGATAAGATTAACACAGTCTATGAATAAGTAGAAGTTTACCTTGCTGGGCTTTATCTACATTGTAGTTGGCATCCTGCAGGAGCTTTGCAATGACAGATTCAATGTCTTCACCAACATAGCCAGCTTGAGTCAGGGTGGTACAGTCACAGATAGCAAAAGGTACATCAAGGCATTTTGCTAGAGTCTGAGCCAGCAAGGTTTTACCTGAGAAAAGAAAAACAGTAGGTTATAAACATCACACATTTCTCTAGAGCACACAAACATTTACAGCAGGATCGTATTTATCATCATTAGCCACTTTGAATTATGACTATGTGAACATGCTGGCATGAAAGAATATTTTCCAAGGAAGCTTGTTTTCATAAACAGTGCTTTTTATGTTGGCAAGCTGTACTTCTGAATTAGTCTAACATTACACATTGAAGACAGCTTGAAATGCACACAGTGTCACAAAGAAAACATCACACAATATAAGAACCAAAACATGTGTACTTGCATAGATTAAGGATTAAATAAATCAGTAGTCCTTTGCAGACACTCAGGGTGCAGTGCAAAGTCCAACTGCTCCTGCTTTGAAGTTGAGGAGAAACAGAATTAAAATATTGAGTGAATTTTCTCTCAGCCTGCAAAACACTATCACTTCAGCACAAACACTCCCACTTATGAATGCAATTTCTCTTTTCTGTAACTGGTGAAACATTAACCACAGCATCTCAACTTGCCTTCTAAAGCAGAGAAACCTTCACTAAGCTGGAATAAGATCCATGTAATCTTGCACCTTTTTAATCAATCAGTGCATAATACAGGCACTTAAAAAACCAAACCACATGACCAGACCTCCTTCCTTTTCAAGGCCATTTAGCTCAGTTTGTTACCATGGCATAAAGCACAAAAAGCCCAGCTTGGAATTCACAGTTGACCTTTTTATACACCAAATTGGAATAACCACAGAAGAGGGAATTAGCTCATTAGCAATTCATCCTAAGAAAATCCCATCACCTATAAAACCCACTCAGCTCTACCTGATCCAGTTGGTCCAAGCAGCAAAATATTACTTTTTTCAAGTTTTATGTCATCATGGGGTGAATCTAGTACTTCTCCTCCCCGTTTCTCCTGAGGTATCTGCTGGTTCATCTGTTGCTGCATCGATGCTCCTAAAGCATTCCCGTGGGGACTGATTCCAGCAATCTGCAGAAGTTCTGGAGAGAACAGCACCAGCAGTGTTTAAGCACTCACAAGGTCTGCCACTACCTTAAACACACTTATTCTACATCAAAACAAGAGATATTTTCAGTCTCTATAAATTAAATCATTTTTACCATAATTTAAAAAATATTTTCTTTAACACATGAGAAGAAAACAACCCAAACTGTTCATCTCTGATGAAAAAGGACAAGACCTGGTGCACTCTAACAATGACAAAAGCCATGCACAGCTCTACTCTCAACATGTCAAGACTTTTCTCACTTCAGCTGTTACAGGTTTTGTTTCTACACACAGATATGGAGATTTGAGCTGGATTTTCTTTTCAAAGCACTAGTTTTCATTGGCTTGCAGGGTACAATTCTGAAGATCAAGAAAACTGGTTTGAAGTGGTGTAACTGGGATTACAAATTGATCTACATGAGACTAAGGAAGAAGTTCGATAGTCGGTGGACTGAAAATAAACATAACTGACATGATCTGGGCATTAAAAAAAAAGCATTCTGAGGTTCAAGGTGACAGTGCCTTTCAGGAGTACAAATACCCTGCAGAAAACAGTTGCATAACCTCATTATCTACCTCATAACATGTTCTGTATGGCATTACTAATATAAATCACACCACAGATCTAACTAAATAAGAATGAATAATAATAATTCCATTGTATTTGGTCTAAGACTAATTCTAAGGACAGTGAATTATTTAACCAATTTCATAAAAGGTATTTTTACAGTTTACCTGCTTTCCACCTAGAACTAGAGTAAAATCCTAGTCACCTCTTAATGCACTCAAGGCTATCAACTAAATTCACTTACAGGAAAGCAATCAGGATTTTAGCCAGCATTTCAAACTAGCGGCCACTGCAGACTATTCTCTATTAACATCAGAAAAGGAGATATTGCAGAGGAGGACATGAGGAGAGAGTTCACTTACTTGTAAATCTGTACTCATCCTCCCGTCTTCTGATTTCTAATTCTAAGAGAGAGGATGAAAACAGTGATAAAATATAAGTATATAAAAGCTTACAAAATCTCCACCTCTTGCCCTCTTCTGAATACATCTCATCACTGCTTATTAATTGATTTCTAACAAGAAATCCCCACGTGAATTAGTTTTGAATGCTGTCAAAAATCAACCCCAAACCCAACTGGCACACATTAGTGACAGCAAGTTCTCTACTGCTCTAAACAGTAAAAATCTATTACCTCTGATGAGACTTTCCTTTTAAAGACACTTATAGAAGGTGGGGGAAAAATGCTACAATATAATTTTGTTTTGAAAAGGCTTCCTGAAGCCCTCACATTTTATCTGTTTCAATGTAAGATCTCCCTGTCCATAGCAAATGTTCACTGCCAGCCCTGCTGCCCCTGCACCATTTAATCCTCCTGGAGAGGGTCAGGAAATTCTGTGCCAGGTACACAAACACCATCCTACCATTACCAAGATACTGCTGCTAACATTTCCCCCTCAGTTAAAACACTACTTTACACAGATTAAAATAAGAACAAAGAAGATTCTGTTTGTTTAGCTTACTATTTATTGCAAGACAGAACAAAACACCTTAAAAATAAAAAGCAATAACAAACCAAGGTATGCTTTGAATCAGAGACAGTAACTTAATCCTACTTCTAAAAATAAAGTAAGATCAACATAGCAACACACTCAGCAGCAAAAGTACTGCCAAGAGTAAACTCCATCTACACATGCTAGCCATGGAACAATGCTATGGTGACCAGCAGATGCTGCCAACAGCAGCAAGTGGGGTTAGAAAGCAAACTATTTGTCAAACCCACTGTGCAAAATATTGTCTTAGTGATCTGCATTGTTGCTTGCAGATTAAGCAGCAGATTTACCATTAAGCAGTAAATGAGATTAGAAAGGGAAGTTTAGGAGGCTCATATGAAGTTAAAGGAAGATATCTGGGAACACACGTCAGGATCAAAAGCTAACTGTGTAATGTGGTTGGCAACACCCATGGCATCATAAACATTCTGGATTACTTTTAACTGAATCACAGAAGTGTGAAAATTAACCTTAAGAGACATTTTTAGCTCAATCCAATTAAACAATATGTAGTGTTGAGATAAAACCTTTCTCAGGTTTCTTAAGTTAGAGGTCCTGAAATGGTGTTACTTGCCCAAGATGATACAAACCTCTTGGTGTTAAAGAAGTCTGCTTTTCAACTTCTGCTTGCTGCCTCAGGTTAGCTGGGATATTATTGTAGATTCTCTTGTAGTGATTGTACACAGCAACTGAAAGCACCTTCTTGGCAAAACACTGACCAACAACGTATTTGTCGAGGTAGTTATAAATCTGGAAAACAACTCCATTTTAATAACATTGCTAAAGCAGGAAAAACTAACAAGCAAACAACAAAAAAATAGGATATTGTGCCAGAGATGGATTTTGGGCTAAACCAACCATTACAGAATGACAAATAGAAACCCAGCATCTAAAATACAAAATATACTCCTGTTAAGTTTACTTTAAAAAGTGGTGCCTACAGTCAGATTGTGTCTGTCAGTTCTCTTCTAATCATATGTAAACCCTTGTCATTTTCAGTCAGATTTTTAATAGGAGTGGAAATTTTAAGACTATTTCAAGAATACTTCATGTCTTATCCAGGAGCCACAGCTTCATAAATTGTTAACAGTCCACTAGGAACTCAAACACAATAAACAAACTACTCTTACTACTGGGGAAAGGAAAACCAACTGACTTAGGATGGGTCAACACCAGCTGACTGAGCCACAGTTCTCACCCAGAAACAGGCCAAATAGAAGGTTCTGCAGCTACAGAGGGTGCAGAATGAGCCCATAAAAGATTGGTGAGGGTGGAGTTTCATTTCCAAGTCACAGAGAAAAAGAAGGTACTGGACCTTCAGTCACAAAAAGTCAAGAGGAAAACCAGCCCAAGGCACTTGATTGGATCTACTCATTCCCTTTATCAGTGCTCTGCTGGGTCACGTAGCTCTCACAGGTTTAATCCTGAGCTAATCGCCTTTCTCCTTTGTTGCTCTGTGCCACTGGACCATCCCACACCTGCTGCAGCTGAAGCAGGACAGCATTTCACCACGGGGAAATAGCAAGGAAACACTGGGAAGGGGAGGGAATGAAGATCCAAACCTTCTTGGGTGGAGGGGGCGGCTTTTGCTGGAATGCCAGTTTCACAGCTTCTGCTGCTGACTCGGGCTCTTTGATGATGCTCTTCTTTGTGTCTGCCTCTGACAGCACCACAAAAAAGTGGTGACATTTTTCACACTTCACAAAACGGGTGGAAGCTGCAGGTAAATAAAAAAAAGAAGAAACAAAGTAAAGCAAACCTGTGAGATGAGTTTAGACAGCACTAATTCACCGGCCGGAGATTGTCAGGTGCAGGACAAGCACCCGAGACAGCAGAGACACCTCTGGGTTTACACAGCACCTCCCCTCATTCACCCCAGCAGCACTAAAAGCAATTCTTGGACTATAAAATTTGCCCCAGAGAAAAGACAATTTGCCCCAAAAGCCCCTGTGCGGGGCAGCAACCTCACAAGGGACTGGAAAGTAAGTTTTCTGCTTCTTCAGAAGAGGAAACCTGATGTTTCAGACCATGGAAAAATGAATAAGGGCTTCTAACCATGCAGGGATTTTCTAATTCTCAACTCAGCAGACAAATAAAATGCCTGTGGTCAGGGACAGAATGAAGTCTGCATCCCAGTGGCTGTGGAACACCACAGAGCATGCTCCAGTCACCCAAGCCCAACAGGATCACAGGAAGGGCTCATCCCAGCAAGAGGCAGCTGTGGTACGCAACAGAGGATCAGGACTCAGGTGCTTTGCAAGATCTTCTGCTTATTTATTTTTACTGTCTAGAGCAGAACAGATTCCTTTCAAATTCCAAAAGCCAAACCCTCCTACCACTGATTCTGTGTCTTGAGAAATCCTGTTCTCTGCAAAGATTGGTTTCAAAAGCCTGCACATCAGAACCTGCACTAGTTTTTTTTAATCCTTTGGAAAAGTAAAATCAGAGTAATTGAAAATGGACAAGAATACATATTCATATTTATATGAATATATAATACATAATTCAAACTAGATTTTTACCCATATTACCATTTCAAGTAAATATATTAGTAAATGTATTAAAAGGCAAACATAGCAAAACAACCACATGAGAAAAGCTTCAGTGTCAAAGCTTCTGAAATCATAGAAAGTTTAGGAAAAGGCTTGAACACTGTAGCACCAGCTGACTGCACTAACAGCCTCTAGCAACAAGCAAGCTGCTTATTTATAACTTGTTGTTGCCTCCCATGCAGCTGGCTCAGCAAGAGGAGCTTGGGTTGGGATTTTGTGTTGGTTTTTGCTTGTTGGGGTTGGTTTTTTTTTATAATATTAAATGCAACTTATGACTGGGTAAGTAAGATCAGCAGGTTATTTAAAGAACATAGCACATAATGCTGCAACCACCACAGCTTTATTAACTTTACTCCAAAGAAAAATCCATGTAACAGCTGGGAAATTCTCCTGGCAACCTCCCAAATGGCTGTGATCTGTCTGATGGGAACATGATGGAGAATCACTTGCTGCACTCTTATATAACTATTATTTAGAACAATACTGTTGGGGGTAAAGACAAACAAACCAACCAAAACACAACAATTAGGCTTTCTCCTAATGCTCACTCAAATCACCTCTGACATTCTTAATGACTGCAGTGCCATGAAACTGTTTGTCCTTCCTCATGCAATGCTAATAGCTTTGTTAGGATGGAAGCCATCACAATACTTGTCCCCTTTATAGATCCACAGGAATGGTGAACAGGAAAGTAAGAAAATAAAGAGCAGGCTGCAGGAATATGATTACACCTTTAAAACATCATTCACTGAAAAAAAAAATACTGTCCAGAGTAGACTTGGATCAATTACTTCAAGTAGCAGAGGAAGGTTATTAGGAAAATTCCTGCTTTTCAGCAAGACCAATAAAGTCTGTGGTTGCAGAGGTTGGTGCCTTGGGGATTCCAGTAATCTGGAAGAAATGTGTCAATGAGTTTTAACAGAACCAAAAAAACAGAGAAGGGATGCTCTGTAATGCAAATTGCCAAGAAAACTAAGTTTAATTTCTTATACATCCCTAAAACTGAGTGTTCAAAACTGCAGCAACTTTGCCATTCTTAACCAGGCTTTCATATGTTCTTTAACAAACAAAAGCACAGCTAAGAGCCTTCATGTCAAATTACCTCCCTGTCACTGAGGTGTCTGCAAATATTTACAGTGTGGTAACATGCAGGTCAAGTGCTGGTTTTGATTCAGGCAACGTTCCCACAGAGGCTGCAGCTGCAAAGGGATTTCCAGAGTCCCCAGGAGCTGAGCTTGGGTTTGTATGGTACAGAAAAGCAAAATAATTAGAGGACTCGTCTTTGCAGCACTGGTAGGGTTGAGGTAAGTGGCTGCTCTTAAACTGCTAGGAGGTAAAAAGACATCAGGGAAAAGACAGCAAGGAAGCTTCTTGCCTATTGAGTATGTAGAGTGGCAGGGAGGTGTTGCTTTGGAGGATGGAGAGAGTCAAAGCAGCACCTGGTTTAGGCTTCTGATGTCAGTCAGGGTTTGGAGCTCTTGGATTTCACCCACATCTTATTTCATTGACTACACCACTCTCCTGCCAGAGGCTCACAACCCAAAATGATACAGGAACTGCTGACAAAAGAGTGTCAAAGCAAAATTCCTTTTGCTTTGCATCATATTCTTCCTTAATTGTTAATTACTGAAAAGCCATTACCAAGCAAATCCCTGGGCCAGGTTTGTGGATACAAAGCAAAGCCCAGTTAAAAACAAACTGCTGGACAACCAGCCTATTGCTCTGCCACTCAATGGCAATTAATTTACTAATAAACGTGGCTTTTATTCAGTATTTTCTTTCCCTCTTTCTCTCAAATGACTGAAAAGAACCCTTATATTTAAAATCCAAGCCAAATACTAATTGCTTGTTTTTCTTTTGACTTCAGGTATTTACTTAAGGCTCTGCAGTTCTGTAATTCAAACCAGCATTGAGTGAATCATCATTTTTCCTAAGCAACACCAAAGCTTTATCTAAAAAAATCAAGTTACAGGATGTTTAATACAACTTATCAATCATTCATTTGGGGCAGAATGGGACAGATTTTTTTAATTTGCATTTTTGAGGGTTTTTTTAATGTTATTAAAGATAATTAGAACTTAGTTTTTCCATTTTATAACAGCTTTATATTGTACATTTTGGCCAGGAAGCAGCACACTCCAATTAACAGACTAAACCAAAATGACAGGTCCAGAGAAAACTTAACCATGACTCACAAGAATCTGAGAACTCAGAGCAATTAAAATCTTGGTTTAAGTTGACAATTAGTAGAAAACTGAGGACTGCTGTTCTCAAGATGAATAAAAAAAAAATAAAGTCACACTAAATCACACCTCTGCTTTCCAAGGATGCACAGGGATTGCTCTGCTCTGGTGCAGAGCCTGAGTGGTATTTCCAGATATAAGCCCAGATTCCAGTAACAAAGGTAGCAAACACACCAGTGAGGTCAGGGAGCTTCTGAATGTCTCTTGTCTACTCATAAATCATCTTGATAAGAAGGTAAACATGGTTTTATCTGACATAAATACATTGTTATTATAGAATTCTCTTGTGAATCATCACATCTGATGATTAATTTTTATTAATCAGTAGGAATAGCAGCAACTAACAGCACATCTGCTCCTTATTTTCACCAACTGGGGAGCAAGTTTGTGCTGACCTTGTCTTAAGCTTCTTAGTGCACAAGTCTGTTTAGGACTTGATGCTTCCTCCTTAAGCCCCACTAACTAACAATGGCTATTTCCTTTCTGACAGTTACTTTCTAGGCTGGTCTCATTAGCACTGAAATAAGAAGTACCTTCAAGTCTGATAAAACCTAAAGCATCAATATCAGTGGCATTAATTTGGACTGTACATTGAGAAAAAAAAACAAAGAAAAAAGGGGTTATGCTGATGGAAATGAGGTGTCTGATGCATTTTGGGTTTGCTATTTGGATTTTCCAGGCTCCTATTTGGAATGTATTATGCATCTGACTTCAGTATAGAAGCCCCTTCTGCTAAACCATCTATCATTATACTAATTTGTCTGTGGGATGAGCACTTTGGTTAGTGTACAAGCAGGAATTAAATATTATTATTTAGTAAACCAAGGACAGCCATCCCAAAAGCACAGATATCTAAGTACATGTTTACATAACAAGCAGAAACAACTAGTTAAAATGGCATTATTCATGTGAGCATCTCTTCTGCTGCATAGAACTATTTTAAAACTGCATTATTCCCCACTCTGAATTCCACTACCACATTCTGCTCCACCACAGACACACACAGAGTCACACAGAGACACTGTGACACGGCCAAGCTAAGCATGACAATCTTCAGTGTCATTAGCTAGGCTAAAAACTTAACTATTGGGAATGGAGATTGTAAATATGGTCACATCTGGGGTTATTTATAAAGATAAAAAAGAAAGTGTTCATGTAAACTTACAGACAAAGGTCTCCACGTGTGTGCACAGGTCCCCACACTTCGGGCAGCGCAGCTGGTTCCCTCCTTTCCCAGAGCTTCCAGAGCTTGACTTTTTACCACCCCCCTCACCAACGGACTTCTACAAAACATTTCCAGACACTTAGCCCCAAACAATGGAGCTGTTACATTAGACATTTAGCAGTGTGTTTATGGAATCCAGTAAGGTCAATATTGCAAGAGCTGAATGACAAGATAACTGCTGTCAGGAGGTTTAGAAGGCTGTGAAAACTTAGAACAACAGGATACAAACATTGCCAAGTGCACACACATCCTCATTTTGGATGCTGATGGAAGAGGCAGCCCATAGCTACATTAGAACAGCTTGACTGGCACTAGAACAACCTAAAGTGTATCAGGAATGCTTTAATCACTTATTTCCAAGTAATTTATTCTAACCCCAGAGAAGCAAACAAATCATATTTATAGGTAGAGCAATTTCATTACTGCAACTGTGTTGGTTCAAGGGATTCTGAAGCCACATGTAGTGCTGTTTAAGATCATGGATTCTTTTTTAACTCCAGCTCCATTCTAGGCCTTCATACCTTGATTAACAACAAAAGTTAATTTAGGAAACAAGAAAGATCTCTCTTCCCTTTTCCAAGGCAGTTCCTCATTCATTTTAAACCTTGCTTGCCTGGTCATTTCTCCTTGCAACACTTAAAGAAAAACACTACTAAAAATTTCATCTTCTTTACTTTTAGAAAAAGAGTTTAATGTGAACCCTGAGAACACACTGGTGTCATCTGTACAGCTCCTCAGATGTCACAACTCTCCACACTAAGGCAGAGTTATTGCCTGTGAACTCTCAAAATCTTATTTGCTGACTAAAGAGCAGTTGCATCCCTCAGGTAATCGTTTATCTGCAGAAGCTGTTGATTAACTATAATTATAGAGAAAGACTAGGATGGAAATAGGTTACAATGTGCTAACAATAAAGCCAGTCTCCTGACAAACTTCTCACTTGATACAGCTACCAAACCAGTGCTGAAAACATTTTAAACACACTTACTTTAAACAGTCTACTTGGGAGTAGCAGGTTTTTGAAGGAGAATCATTCTGTTATTTTTTCCTGAGATCCTGAAACTTGTGGATTTATAACAGTCTACAAAGCTTTCCTTCACACTAGGCAAAAAGATTTATAAAACTGGGAAAAGCATCATGGGAAGTTTATAAAGTTTGTCTGCTAACAAATTCACAACTCTCTTTTTTTCTTCAGTCAGTTGTAGCAATTTGAAGGGTCAGTTAGCAAAAAATTAATTCTAATGAAGGAAAATATTTACTAAAAACATTTCAGAAACATTTTACATAAACTATTTAAAAGTTTAACACGTGGAGATTACCTTGCTTCCATCTGCAGAACCATCCTTGCCCACACCATCCTTTGAAGCAAAATAGGCTGGTGTTTCTGAAAAGTTTCTAAGAGGAATTCGTCTTAGGGAACAAGTTTCAAAAGTCCCAAGTTTTCCTAGAACAGGGATGCGGGCACGACCACAAGTAAAACCTAAAAATAAAGGAAATTAAACATTAAAACCACTCTGGTTTTAATCCCCATGCCACCAACCTCCAGAATTCATTCACACTAAACAGAGCTCAGAGGTTTCAGCAGCACAACTCGAGTCTGAACATCTAGATTTCAGTTACCAGAATAAATTCTCCTCACCAATTTAATGTTCACCTCATCAAAAGCTGACTGGATTGTCCAAAAATAACCCAAATTATCCAAAAGCCATTCCAAGTCCTCTAAAGTCAGTCAACTGAGAGTCCCATTAGGTCATGAAATAGGGAACACCCAAGTTATGAAACCAATTCTGAGAATGATAAATGCAAACATTGAACACTTATTGTGAAATAATTCAACCCCTGGAGTCAGGGGAGACACTTCAAAGGTCTCTTATTATGCAAAAATGACCCAAGAAGCATCTCAGCCTCCCTGTCTGCACGTCTGGATTTGGCTTTCCCTGGTGAACTCTACTAAAAAGCTGTTTCCAGGAATCTGAGGCACCAGTTGACAAACAAAACCCAGCTGTCCTGAGGAAAACTGGAAGGCAAATGTGCAGACAGGCAGGCACAAGTCAGCATATCCCTAACTTTGTTGGGATAGCTTCTTCCCAACAGGAACAAAACCTCTTGAGAGCCCGAGCAGCCTTTTCCTCCTGTTGCGACAGCGGGTAGAGTTACACTCCATGCCTAGGTGTGATGGGAACCAACATGTGTCCTGCTGCTGATTTCAACATCTCTCCTCACAGACAACAGCCTGAAACTCAGCTCTCATTTCAAGTGGCCAATGCCCCACTTGCTGTCTGGTTTTGATAAGAACTCTGTGACTTAGCAACAGAAGAGCTACACAAAACAATGACAATTACCAACTTGCTGATCGTACACGTTAGAGATGAGAGAATCCCACAGGAAAATCAAAAAACTCTGAAAAAACACTCCAAAAAAGCAAGAATGGCAGAAGGAGTACAGTTAATTACATCTGTGAGGTCACAATGATCCCTAAGAGCTGGTATCTTAGCTGAAAAAGAGATTCACCTTCCTACTATAACAGGAGAACAGAAAATTAAAGCAAAGCATTACAAACAAGCCTGAATTTACCAGCAATGCTCTCACAGGCTTCTGCAAAGTCTAAACCATGAAGAGAGTGTCAAATGAGAGCTGAACTTGCTTTATTAACTTAACACAATGCTTAAGATGCCTGAACTTGAGGATGATTTGCAGGTATTTTAACATGACTCCTAATGTAACCTTTGAAAGAGCTGTAAGACCATTACTTCTGCCTGGAAACACCAGGGAGGAATAAAAATCAACATGGTAGGAATAAAAATCAACATGGTAGGAATAAAAATCAACATGGTAGGAATAAAAATCAACATGGTCTCCCACTCAACTCCTCTGCTGAGTGGCCCCACAACACTGCATGACTTTTGCTTATTAAAATAATGACAGTCAAGCAGTATTTTGAAGTTTCCTGGGCTATTTTCATGAGCAGTTGTTGTTCTTTCCATTGACTCTGCAGATGAGTCTGAGTGGGTGTGCCAAGCACACTTGTCAGTGGAGAACAAGCTGTGGTGAGCACTCCCAGGGCTATAGCTGTTCTCTATTCATTCCCTGTCTCAGGGGCTTATCCCTCTAAGATGGGTCCTTCACTGAGATTTGTTTTCCTGTTTCTAAAGGGAACTGAGCAAAGACTCCTTATGAAAATAAACAAACCATAAACCACCTGACCCAACCTCAAAGTCACCCAATTCCCTGCAGTGCCAGGAGGTCTGGCCCGAGGAGAAGAGATGAAGCACCAACACACAAACTCTTTTTATCACTAAACACTACACGTGGGCTAAAGATTGTCAGTTTTAGTGCAGAGCACCCCTGTGACACTGCAAACTGCACCAGCTCAACTGCTCCATCATGCAAGTGCTGAGCTGCTCAGGAGCTGCTGCTGGGGGGCTTCACCTCCAGCATCCCCAGCACTCCATGGCACACTGGCAGCAGTCCTGGGCTAGCCAGCACTGCTAAACCCAGGCTGGAATGCTTTTTGTTGCTCTCAGTTCACTCTCACTGAAGTCTTAGGTGAGTTCTGGGAACCTTAAGGTCACTCAGCTCCACAAGCTGAGCTCTACAGGCTAAAGAAGAAGTGAAAAATAAGGTATTATTGCTACATCAGCTTGTGGCTAAACAAGAAAAGCCTCACCCCTGTGCTTAGAGTTCTAAGTGATATTTTTTTGACTAAATCTTGTGCAATGAAGAATGAAGCAGTAAGATAGTTAAAGCAACTACTTTTTGGCACAAATCGACCCAGAAGCAGATTCTGAGGAGAAATCCACATTCCAGCTGAACTCCTGGCACCTTCCCCTGGATGAGAAAGATTCAGATCCAGAGCAGCTGGCCAGCACAGCAGTGCTTGCTCACACACAACAGGCAGCCACAGCTCGGGGGGGGGGGGGGGTGGGAAAAGGGACTTTAAAAGACACGTAGCTAAGGAAAGAAGGTTGGGGGCACCAATCCAGGGGGCCCGAATTAGCGGTAAGCAATAATGGGAGGATCTTTTACACCTTATTAAGTTTTAATTGGCACTTGAGGAAAGAAACAGGCACTTCTGGGCCAAGCTTTGAATATCTTGGAAGACTCTATTGCCCAAGGAAGTGATGTGGATACTGACAAGAGAAATCTCTCTGTCCCACACAACACTTGATCAATTACAGAGATCCACCCACTGTGAATATGCTGAAGTTTGTACCAACCAGCAAAAGCAAACAACTGGCAGAAAATCTAATCTATTACAACCAAAAAAAGCACCAAAACAAGGTCACGTTTTTACTTTTTAAAGAACATTCATGGAAAGCTGACATAAATAACCTTATTACTCTGTGTCTGGGCTTTAGTCCTATTTGTTCTTTTACATATCCCTTTTAAATCTTCTTTCCGACAGACAAATAGAAGTTTAAAAAAAAAAAGATAAAATCTTAAGTTAATTCGGAACATTACGTACTTTAAAGTTTATTAAGTAGGTTGAAATGAGGCCAGACAGACTGGAGTCAAAAGTACTGGGTTGAAGCCTTTCAGCACAGGTGACGTCAGAGAGGGAAATGCAAAGTCAACTGCAACGAGTGAACTCACCTCTTGTAGGCAACAAATCACCTCGCACTCGATATTACCGAAGGAACAATCATTCCAAACCCTGGTGCAACCAGCAGCAGACTGGGGGCACGGTTTGGGGGTGTCTGCCCCCCCACCAAAAGCAGCAAGCACACTGCATGGCAGCTCTCACTGACACCAGAATGCCAGCAAAAGGAGTAAAAAAAGCAATAAAAAACCAGCCTCGCTCCCAGGAATCGGCGTGTACAGTCCTGCCCGTCTGCCCAGTGGGAAATCACAACCTTTTGCCAATCGAGTCCAAGTCTTCGTGAGAAATATTTCAAGTTGAGGTTGTAAACAAGGCGGGCGGTTCATCAGGCTGCTCATTAAGGTCATTTCCTAGCACTGCCGGGTAACACACACTAGACAACTGCTGCTGAAAAATCACTCCCCGTTGAAACTAACTCGATTCTCGCATTACATTTCCTAAAATACCTTCCAGGGTGGGCTAATTTTCCGGAATTCCACATCGTGTAGTGCTACCCTTAATGCGGACAGGCCACCGGCTGGCCCCTCAGGGCGGCACTTGCAAAAGAATAATAGACAGAAAAAAGAAAGGAAAGGAAAAGAAAAGGCCGAAGCAGCCACCCCGCTCCTAAGCCGAGCCCTTATCGCGGCGCCGCAGCACGGAACTCCCCAGGCCCCGGCCCCGCGGCTGCTCCCTGCGGACACCCCGCTCCCGGCGGGCAGGGACGGGCTGGACGGGCTCGGAGCAGAGGCAGGGATCCAGCGGCCACAGTCAACGGCGCTGT
>JANHGL010002254.1:6947-22030 GCA_024611195.1 Ceyx melanurus
TGGGGCAGCCACCACCTCTCTGGGCAGCCTGGCACAGCCTCTGACACCCTCAGCATCAATTTCTTCCTTCTCCCTGCTCCAGATCTCGCCAAGATCCACTGATGATTTTCCCCCGGCCTGCCCTCATGCCCTGGCTGCTGGGCTGTGCCCCTGCAGCTCCCTCGGGGTTTGTTTTTTCCCCTGCTAGTGACACATTCCCTCTCGTCCCCTCTGTCCCTAGACTGCTCCCCTCAGACCTTCGGGATCCCTCTCCACCAGGTCATCGCCAACGACCGTGCGGGCCGGCGGCTGCGGGAGGAGCTGCGGAGGAGCCGGCGGCTCTGCCTGGAGGTGGAGGCCACGGTCACCAGCTTTCGGGCTCGGAGGCACAAGAGGTCCCCGATGGGCCTGGTGCCCTGTGGGCTCTTCCCAGAGGAGCCACTCTCTCCAGCTCTTCCCGACTGCGGCTCCTGGAGCCAGCGCAGGGTACGGTGCCAGTGTGGGGTACGGTGCCAGGGCAGGGTGCGGTGCCAGTGCAGGGTATGGTGCCAGTGTGGGGTACAGTGCAGGAGTGGGGGCCCCGGGGTGGGGAGGCTCCAGCTCTAGCTGTAAATGTGGCTTCCCAGCATCTTATAAGGAATGTGAGTTATGGACCTCCAGGCTGGGTTGGTCCTGGTCTGCCCTCAGGGAAATGGGGTGTCCCTGCCACCCCCAGGAGATGGACTGTGAGGGGTTGATGTGTCACTCAGCTTCTCTGGGGACAGTTGCCAGAAGGACCTGTCCAGGCAGGCAGAGGTAGGTAGGGATGGGAGGAGGTTCATCACCAGTGGCATGGACTTTCCTTCTCCTCCGTTGCATCCCGTCCTGGTGCTCAGTGCTCTGAGCAGACCTGGCTGTGCCTAGAGGCAGCAGCACCTTTGTGGCAGTGTCATGGGTGGAGATGGGACCTCGTGCTTGTGAAATTCCCACCAGGAGTCGTGGCTGTTGATGGTTGTGTTGTCTCCCTGGCCAGGAGAGATCCCTCACTGCTGTGGGGACATCAGCTGTGCCCCTAAGCTAGTCTGCCTTGGGTATTGGCTACCCAAGTTGCCCCAGGGGAGGTTTATGTTGGAGCTGAG
Organism: Ceyx melanurus; assembly: GCA_024611195.1. Lineage (NCBI taxonomy): Eukaryota > Metazoa > Chordata > Aves > Coraciiformes > Alcedinidae > Ceyx > Ceyx melanurus. Next base: position 8,045 of record JANHGL010002254.1, read on the forward strand.
GAACAATTTCTTCCCCTGCAGGGCTGTCCCAGGCTGCCCAGGGCAGGGGTGGAGTCCCTGTGACCCCAGGAGGGATTTCCAAGCCCCTGTGGAGCTGTGGTGCTGAGGGCCATGGGGCAGTGGTGCCCTGGCAGTGCTGGGGGAGCAGCTGGACCCCATGATCTCAAAGGTCTTTTCCAGCCAGAACGTTTCCATGATTTTACTCTTGCCTCCCAGGGCAAGGAAGGTGTTGTGGCTGCTCAGCCTCAGCCACCACCTTCTTGTCTTTACTCCTGTTCCCTGCGTGGGGAGGTGGTTGTCGGGCACTGGTCACAGCAATGATCTGGGGGGTGGCTCACATCTGCTCCATCCTAGGGAGCAATGTCTGTGGACTCCATCACCGACCTGAGCGACAACACTTCCAAGCTGCTGGAGGCTCTGCAGCTGTCACATCCCCACGAGCTGGATCCACGGAGGAGGAGCCTGGGCAAGAAGATGTTGAGTCTCAACCCCATCACCCAGCAGGTGCCACGGATTGTGGACAGGTGCTGCCAACACCTGGAGACACACGGTGAGCACAGGGGGTCTCAGCCAGGCGGGTAGAACCCACCTCAGGGGGTGGGCTGGGACAGGCTGGCACAGCTACTGCCCGAGGTGGGAGAAGGCAGCTGGTTCCTGGGGCAGGGCACGGTCCCAAAAAGCCACCCGGGGGGAGAGAGTTCTCTGGGCTGAGAAGTGAATGTCCCTGTGTGTCAGGGCCCCATCTCCTGGTGCTCTCTGGGCATCACTCCCCCTCCAAACCCAGTGTCCTGCTCAGAGTGACTGTATGGGTGACATCTCCCTCACCCACTAGAAGATTCTGTAGCTCCAAACCCTTTCTTTCTACTTTATACTTTCTACTGTGCCAGGAGCAGGGAAGGGCACTCTGCCTTGTGCACAAGATGACACCTCTGGGATGTCGAGGTGTTCTGAGGACCATCTGGGATGGCAGGTGGGCTGTGGGAGTGCAGGACACTAACCTCTCTTCTCCCAGGTCTCCAAACTGTCGGCATCTTCCGCGTTGGCAGCTCCAAGAAAAGAGTTCAGCAGGTAAAGGGAGGCAGTGATGGCATCCCAGGGACAGATGCCTGGAACAGACACTGACATGGAGAGGTCTAAACCTCCCCAGGCATGTGCTGGATGCCAACCAGCCTGTAACCTGCTGCTGGCTCCTTCTCCCAGCCATGGAGAACAGGCTAGAACATGAGCCCTCACCCCCTGAATGGCCCTTCAGAGCCCCCTCTGGGCTCCCTTCACCAGCCAGCAGCTGCTCCTGGTCTGTGGCCCCTCCTCTGGGCACCCACAGCCCGTGGGGCTCTGGCACAGCTTCTCTGGGGGTGCCCTGCACCAGGGGACCTTGGGAGTAGCCAACCCTCCTGCCCCACCATTGCAGCAGGGCCAGATCATGACCATGCCCCTTCTGAAGGGGAAGGACTGACTGCTGCCTTTGTTTTCCTTCCATCTGTAAGCTGAGGGAAGAGTTTGACCGAGGGCTGGACGTTTTCCTGGACGAGCATCAGAGTGTCCACGACGTGGCCGCGCTGCTGAAGGAGTTTCTGCGGGACCTGCCAGACCCTCTGATCCCTGGAGAGCTCTACACACCCTTCCTCAGCACTGCTGGTGAGTGCCCAGGCTGGGAAAACAGGGAGTGTTGTTCTGGGATCACCCAGCTCGCTGCCAGTTCCCAGCAACTGGAGCTCAGCTGGTTTGCACTGCTTTGAAAATTAGAGAATAAGCAGAGTTGCTTTGGTGGGGAGAGCTCACCCAGTCCATCCAGCCCCCAGCACTGCCAGGGCACCCATGTCCCTCAGCACCAACCTCTGCCCAGGTCCCCCCACTCCATAGTTTGGATTATTTGGGTTTTCAGACCATCCCCACAGCTTCCAGCATCAGTCAGACTTGGTCTCCTCCATCATCTCAACCTTCTCTGGAGAGATTCCAACCCCCCTGGAGACTGCACTGCTGGGCCCTGCTCTGGATGCCCTGGATGGAGCAGGGGGGTGGTACCAGAGCATCCCCAGAGGTCCCTTCTGACCCCAACTGTGCTGGGATTCTGTGACCTCACAAGAGGGTTTTGTGGCTTCCAAAGGGTGGGGAGCGGGATCCCAGATCCTTCCTTCCCCCTCCCTTCTTTGCCAGACCCTCTGGACACCAGGGGGACCCCTGGCACTGCCCCCCCCCCCCCCGTGCTGCAGTCTGTGGGGTTTGGGGTGGCTTTTGACAACTGGATTATAACCCCCCTGGATTAATCCCACACTCATTAACGGGCTGCTCTCTGCCTAGCCATGGAGGGCCCAGCACAACTGTCCACCCTGCAGCTGCTGCTGTTCCTGCTGCCCCCGTGCCACAGCGACACGCTGCACCGGCTCCTGCGCTTCCTCGCCGAGGTGGCCCGGCATGCCCGCCCCTCCCGCGGCCCCGACGGACACGAGGTGAGTACAGACCCCACACCTCAACCAGGGGAGACCTGGCTGCGTGTCTGGGGGCAGCACAAGATGTGTTTTTGGTGGGCTGGCTCTGGTTTTCCACCTCCGACTTTGACCAAGGATGCATGGCTGTGCACTGGGGTGGATTTTGGTTTCTCTGGAGGAGTTGTGAGTGATTCTCAGTGATCTCAACAGGGTGGGTTTGTCCCATGTGGGAAGGTTGACCACACTGGGAGGTGCTGTGGAAGTGGGGTGGGTGGGAATGAAGGCCTTAATGTAGGAGGGGGGTGAGTGTGTGCTACAGCACCACAAACCCTTCATGCTGGCCGTGCCACCAGCTCAGAGGGGACCAAACTGGACCCAGACCATCACCTTGGCCTCACTTGGCAGCTTCTGACCCCATCCAGAGCAAGTGAGGCTGTCCTGGGACAGCTATAATTTGCAATTGCTTTTGTGCTTCCTTTCTAGATTCCTGGGAATAAAATGACTGTTTCAAACCTGGCCACAGTCTTTGGTCCCAACATCCTCCAGAAAGAGAAGCCAGGGGAGAAAGATGCTGGTGCCATGAACTTTGAAGACAGTGCTGCCATCATACTGGTGCTCCAGAGGTTGATTGAGCACCACCAGACCCTGTTCATGGTGGGTGAGACTTTCTCAGGGCAGCTCCTCCAGACCTTTCCTTCCCCTCCGTCCCCTTCCAATGGCAGCAGAGGGAAGGCTGAACACCAAGGAGGGGTGTGGGATGTGGCACCAGCACGGTGGGTCTGTGGGCACTTAATGACATGGGCTCCTCTTGCTGCTCTGGGCTGCTCTGCTTGCCACAAGTGAGAGTGTCCCTGTGTCCCTGCCAGGTGTCTCCAGAGATGCAGAGGGACGTGCTGAGGAGGCTGTTCCAGACAGACCCTGATGTCATCGACTACCTGCTGCGCAGGAAGCTCAGCCCAGCTCCGTGAGTGCCCTGCTGCTGGAGGCACCTGTGTGCCAAGTCCTGTCCATGGACAAACCCCCCTGACCCTCCTGCTGCACCCCAGACCCCTGTGCTGCTCCATCCTCTCAGGACCACAGTTGGGATGGCCAATCTTTGGGGGGCTGCTCAGGGTGGGGTTGGCAGCAGTTTGCCAACAGCATCTCTGGTTTTGTTTCTCTTCCTCAGGAGCCCAGAGAGTGAGGACCCCCCAGAGGAACATGCTCCATGCCCAGTGCCTGGTGGGACCCACACTCTGGAGAGCAGCTCAGTCTCCTCACACTTGTACAACAGCGTCTCCTTCCTAAACCTGGACATTGGCATCTAGCAGGGCTGAGCCAGGCCCTTGGGGGAAAAACTGGGCAGCCCTTCCACAGCAAAAACAAGTCCTCTGTCCCCCTTTGGAAGAGGGGAGAACTGGAAGGAGAGGGAGTTCTGTGGGAGCATTGTCCCTCAAGCAGACTTGCCCAGTTGCTCTGGTGTTGGCAGACTCACAGCAGCAGAGGCCTTTGCAGGTTGCCAGGAAAAAGGATTTCCCCGGGTGGGTTTGAAGGACTCTGGAGATGCTGAGGGGCTGGAGCATCTCTGCCAGGCCAGGCTGAGAGCCCTGGGGCTGTTCAGCTGGAGCAGAGCAGCCTGAGAGGGGAGCTGAGCAAGAGATAAAGGGCCCTGGAGGGCAAGAGGATGGGGCCAGACTGAGCATTGGTGCCAGAGACAGGACAAGGGGCACTGGGCAGCAACTGGAAGCCAGGAGGAGAAAGTTGTTTGGTGTGAGGGTGTCAGAGCCTGTCCCACGCTGCCCAGAGAGCTTGTCTGGGACAAGCTGGGCTGTTTTACCAAGTGCTGTGCTGAGGTCTGGGGAGGTGGTTGGCACCTCAGTGTGGATGTGACCTCCAGCAGTGCCAGGGCCTTGCTGTGAACAGGGAGTCTGTGGCTTAGCTCAGGGCTCTTGGCTTTGGCTACACCCTGGAGCATCCAGAGGCTTATGAACAGCAGCAGGAGCCCAGCTGAGATGGAGCTGTCCCACCACAGCTCTGTCTGTCCCCTGGGTGGTACCTGTCGCCTTCAGCTGCACCACGCAGGGCTCAGCTCCCTTCCCTGTGGATGGGGTGGGTGGGGAAGTGTCTCCTGGAGAGGAGCAGGCTGCAGGGAGATGGGTGTGCTGAGTGATAGCTGCTGGGAGCCTCCTGAGAACTGATAAGCTGCAGAGAGCAGCAGTGTGGTTGGGTCTGTGGGGCTGGATAAACCCCAGGAGTCTGCTGAAGGATTCTGGGCTCACCAGCACCCTCGGGCACCGGCTGTGCCACCAGCACCAGACCCAGCAGCTGCTCTCTGGGGACAGGCTGCAGGATTCTACCTACTGCAAGAGCAGACCCTCTGGGGGACCTTCCAGGTGTCTTCCTCGAAGGCCATGCCCTGTTGATTCTCCTCAGTCAGCGAGGTTGGTCCCAATGGTGCCAGTGACTGGTTATCTCCTGGCAGGGGTGCCAGTGTCAGTCGTTAACGGCAGTTCCAGTAACTAGAGGCTGTGACCTGATGGGGGATCTCTGCCTGTCCCCGAGGGGGGTGCTGGGAAGGGGCAGAGCCTCAGGCTGTGTGTGTGTGTGTGTGTGTGTGTGTGTGTCTGTGTCACAAACCTTCAGCAGGAATTCTGGGTCCAGGAAAAAGCCGGTGCCACTTCTATCTGCACTTGGACAAAAGGGCACTCCATCTTGCCAAGATGAAGCCTGGGATGAAAATCAGCTTTTCTGTCACCACAGGGGAATATGAAGTGCTGGAGCCCAGGGTGCAGAGGGGGAGAGCTCAGGAGAGCTCCTCTGCTCCCCTGTAGGGAGCAGGGCCATCTGCACCCAGAGCAGGGTGCTTAGAGCCCCCCAACCTCCCCTGGGATGGTGCCAGGGCTGGGGCAGCCACCACCTCTCTGGGCAGCCTGGGACAGGCTCTGCCACCCTCAGCACCAACAATTGCTCCTTCTCTTTGCTCTAAATCTCCCTCTTTCAGTTCAAACCATCCCCCCTTGTCCTGTCCCCACAGGCCCTGCTCAAAACTCTGTCCCCATCTTTCTGACAGGCCCTTGAAGCCCTGAGAGGCCCCCAGAAGGTCTCCCCAGTCCCACCCTTCATGACTATTAATGTTGGCTGTGAGAAGCACCAGCAGGAAAAGGCTGATCCAGGTCTCATGGGTGGAAGGGAGAGGGATAAACACATTTAAAACCAACTCCAGCAGATTTGACCTGCTGCATATTTACTCACTGCTCAGCACAGGTGGAGTGAAAACAGAACCCTGTGTTTCCACAGAGGACTTTCCCTCTGCAGGAAGGATGTTTTTCTGATTCCTGGAGAGGGTTTGCTAGGCAGTGCCTCTGCTGAGGGCCAGAATGAACTGGCCACAGAAGCACAGAATGCTTTGGCTGGGAAGGGACCTTAAAGGTCATCTAGTTTAGTTCCACCCCCCCTGCCATGGGCAGGGGCAACTCCCACTAGACCAGGCTGCTCCAAACCCCATCCAGCTTTGAGCTTGGGCACTGCCAGGGAGGGGTGCCCAGACACAGGGCAGCTCATGGGCACGTGAAGCTGTAGCTTTGCCATTCTGGGACTGCAAGCTGAAGGTGCAGCTGGTTTGGGAAAGCCCATTGCAGCTTCAGTCCACATCAGCTCCTGATTCCTGGCAGATGGAGACCCCTGGTTTCTGTGTGCAGGCTCCTGGAGTGAACTGCCTGGTGCAAGCAGGGGCTAAAACAAAGCTGCTGAGCTCCTGGGTGGCTGCTGAGGCAGACACACCAGCACTGGAGTGGGTGTGGGTGGAAGGGCACTGCCCAGTGAGTGCTTGGGCAGAGATTACAGCAGAGCTGGGGCTGTGGATAAAGTGTGTTGGCAGAGCTGTGTTTTGACAGGAGCTCTCCATCCTGGAGATCATAAAGGAGAGCTGGATGGGAATAGTTCTGAAACAGTAAACTAAGGGATTCAGAGCCTCATTTTCAGTGGCTTCCACCCCACTCAGCCTTCTGACAATCGTCTTGAACCGGAGTTTCATGAGGCTGTTGTGACACTTTGCAAGAGAAATTCAATTTACAGCGAGCTCTTAGTGTTTTGTGATGGTGCCTGTAAGCATGGCTCCTGCTTCTCTCTTCCCTGAAGTGCTGGGAAGATGGATGTGCTTCATCTCCACCATTCCTGGAACTGCCTGATTATTCACACCAGCTCCTAGCCTCAAAATAATTTATAAGTTCTTATGTATCTTTCTCTCAACAGCCTCTACATTGATTAATCAACTTTTCTCCGTTGATGAATCGTTTGACTGACAGCAGGTAAAATAACTGCATGGAAGCCAGCTCTTCTTCTCACATCAAAATTCCTAATGAGCAAAGTGACCTTGAGTTCCTCCCCTTTTCTCTGAAACGTGGTTCATCTGTTCTGCAGTCCCTGCACAGATCCAGAGGACCTCTTGCTTTCCTTACCACTGCATTCAAACCGTGCAGGAGAAACTGGACACACTGAAGATTTTTTCCTCTCTGAATCTTGAAAAGGTCTGTAGAAAAACCAGCCCTGCAGATAACCTTGAAGTGAGTTTTCCAGCCTTTTTTGAGTTGCTCATGACTCAAGCACCAAGCTGGACCAGCCAGCAGGACACCTGAGGTCCCAACCCTCTGTGAAAAACAGCAAAACATCCCAAAAAACTTTGTTTTTAAACACAAAAACTTTGGAAAACAGCTCTGGAATCTGAAACTTCAGTCTGGCCAGGACTGCCTTGGCAGATCTAAGCCTGCCCTGAATCCTACTTAGGTTTTCAGCTAAAGGAAACTTTGGTTTTAATGTGGGCATAAAGAGAGGTTTTTCTGGCTTTTCAAAGCTGTTTTCCTCCAAGGGCATGTGTTTGGTTTTCTGTCCTCCTTCCCCCAGAAGCCACCATTGTACTTCACATTACAAACAACAACAAAAGCTTTGCAGTGCCCTGTGAAAAAGAGCTGATGCTTATCTCCCAGCTTGAGAATGGCAAGTGGAAGTGATGAAAGTGAAAGTGATTTCCCAGAACTAATGAAGAAAATCTGTGCTGGGGTTGAGATTAGAATCTTAATCTGCTTCTTTCTCTTACACCTCACTCTGCATTTAGGCCAGCTCCTGCTGGGCTGAAACAGGGATCAGTGCAAGCAGTGGCAAACCTTCCAGAAACCTCACGTGGAGCAGAAATGTTCCCCAGGTATGTCTGCACCAGTAATAGAGGGATTTACAGTGGTGCTTTTGCTCTGTGTCCAGTGCTGGCCACCACCAGTTTTCAGGCTGGGCTAGGATTTCTCCATGGCAATTGTCAGTGCAACTCTCATCACGTGGCTTGAGAGGAGGTTGGATTGGGCTCTGCTCACAAGGAACAAGACAAGAGGAACCTCAAGCTGCCCCAGGGGAGGTTGAGGTTGGAGCAGAGGAACAATTTCTTCCCCTCCAGGGCTGCCCAGGGCAGGGGTGGAGTCCCTGTGACCCCTGGAGGGGTTTCCAAGCCCCCCATGGAGCTGTGGTGCTGAGGGACAGGGGGCAGTGGTGCCCTGGCAGTGCTGGGGGGGGTTGGACTGGGTGATCTTGACAGTCTGGTGCTGCTGGAGCATCCTGGGGGTCCAGCATCAGCTGCAGCAGAGGGGCTGCTGGGGTCAGAGTGTGTGTGCACTGGGCAGCAGTGGCTGGGAGGTGCATTGAAGACCCTCAGGGGGAGCAGCTTCAGCCCCTGCTCTTGCTGCAGAGCCCCAGGAGGAGTTTTGAGGGTGATCTGGGGGAGCACAGAGGGGAAGGGGAGGCTGCTCCTCCACTCCAGGAGGTGAGCCTGAGTGAATTCCCTGCTAATACTGGTGCTAAGCAGGGCAAATATCTTCCAAGGGATATTGATGTGAGCTCTGTTTTCCCTGCAGTGGCTGGGCAGAAAGGAGGAGTGTGGAACCATCTGCTGGAGTTCATGCCACATGCTCTGCCCCTTTGGAGGGTGGGAACCCTCAGAGAGCCACGGGCAGGTAAGAGGAGGGGGAAGGTGGGAGAGGAGCTCCCTTGGCTGGCACCTCACAGGAAATTCTGCAGGCTGTGTATTTCACACCAGAGTTTCTTTCGAACTTCCATCTTTCACCCTTCCCATCTGCAGAGTTCCTGCAGTGCTGGGCTGGGGGTTCAGGCATCACACAGATCAGGGAATGCCTGTGTGGAATGGTTTATCCAGGGGCTGTTTGTAGCCCTGAGAAGGGAAGTGGCAGAGCAGCCTAAGAGAAGCTGAGAGGGAACAGTGGAGGCAAGAGAAGAGGCAGAGGAGGAGCAGGAGGTGAGTGTGTGCTATGCCAAGGGCAGGACACTGTGGCAGAGGCAGGTGGTGCCAGGAGGGAGGGGTGAACAGCTCCTGCTGCAGCAGTTGTTGCTGGTGGCCTCTCCTGCTGCTCTCAGCCCTGCTCTGGCCCTGCCAGCCTTCCACACACACTGAGAAAATTGCACCCCAGCCTCCAGTGATTTAGGCTGGTTCCCTGTGTCTTTGCTTCTGGCTCAGAATTCTCCAGGGGGACCAGAGGGCAGCAAAGGGCTTAAACAACTTCTTTTTTATTATTTATTCTGATTTTTCTCCCTTTTCTCCCCATCGAAACACGTTGCCTCCTCCAACCTTGGGCTGAAGCCTCATTTAGTAGAGGAAACTTTGCATTTAATCCACAGGCCTATTAGGGAAACAGCACAGCAGGAAACTAGTTAGACTGTTGAGTAGAAAATAGACTTGCTAATAAACCTCTTGTTCTCATTACGGTCCCAAGATGCTGAGCAGGTTTTTTTTTAGGTTTTAATAAACAGAAGTCTCTGCTTTTGGACATTTCTGTTTGTGGGTTGGTTTTTGTGTAACCTCCTTAGTTTAGTCCCCTGCAGCCTGGTTCCAAGGGGGTGCTTCAGAGAGAATTGTACATTTCTCGTGCACAGCTCATCCCTTTGCTTGACACCTGTCAGCACAAAACACTTGGCTGGGGTGGGTTTTTTATATCCAGCCTTAACTTTGTTGTCTTGGCAGGGCAGAAATGAAAGCAGGACGAGGCCCTGGAGGTTCTGCTTCACTCAGCAGTTTGTCCTTTCATCTCAGCAGCCCTTGTTTCAGTCTGTGTCTGTCTACAGCCAAACTTCAGCTTGTCCTTTATGCCTCTTGGGATTTTGGAGACCTATTTCCACCAGCTTCCCTCTCTGTGATTTCCTCAGGAGCTGGGAAGCACCAGCTCGGGGATGCTGCTTCCAGAGCTGCTGTGAAGGGAGCTCAGGGAGGGAGACACCCAGGAACAGCTTCCCTGGCTGCAGGAGCAGGGCTAAGAGGTGACAAAGCATCCAGGAGTTGTTATTTCACTGGAGAGCTGTGGCAGTGTCAGCAAAGCCCCAACCAGCGTCTTGCTTGGGTGGCTTTGCAGAGTTTTGTCTGTGCAGATGCTTCTTAATTTGATGTCAAGTAATTTCCTTTTGATTTCACAGTTCTAATGAGGAATTCTGTGTTTCCTATTCCATTCACAGAAGCAGAAGAGGGATAGCTGGCCAGGAGATGAATTTGCTGGCCAGCTTTGCAGGGCATGTCCCCAGCAGCCAGGGGCTGAGCAGCAGGGTGGGAAGTCCCTGTGCTGGCTGTGGGAAGGTGGGAGCTGCTGCAGGGGTCACATCCAGAGCCTCACCTCTGCCTCCTCCAGTCCCAAAGACCTGCCTTTTGAGGAGAGAAAATGAGGGAGGGACCTGTCTAAGGAGAAGGCTTCTAGTTGTGGGGGAGTGTGTGACACAGACCACACTCACACCCATCTGGTAGCCTGTTCCTATAGCTGTGGGGGGTTCTCTCTGAGCTGTGGGGGGTTCTCTCTGAGCTGTGGGGGGTTCTCTCTGAGCTGTGAGGGGCTCTCTCTGAGCTGTGAGGGGCTCTCTCTGAGCTGTGGGGGGTTCTATCTGAGCTGTGGGGGGCTCTCTCTGAGCTGTGGGGGGCTCTCTCTGAGCTGTGGGGGCTCTCTCTGAGCTGTGGGGGTTCTCTCTGAGCTGTGGGGGGCTCTCTCTGAGCTGTGGGGGATCTCTGAGATGTTTTTCAGCTCCTGGAAACCCCGATAAGGTGGATCTCACCCTGTCTGAAGCAGATGATTTTGTTGCCATGGGCAGTTGAGGTGACAGAAGGATGTCTGAAATTCCCTTCTCTGCTGATACCAGTGAAGAGTCTGTAACTTTTCTTGGTCATTTTCAGACACTTTGAATTGCAACTTGATTCCTTTTCTCAGGGTTAGGAATTTCTTCAGGCCACCTTCTTCTTGCCACCTCCCCATTAAAACCAGTTGGTTTTCTGGAGAACTTTCTTTGGAAGCCCAAGGATGTGACTGTTTAGGACAAAGAAGGTGAAACTGTGGGGAGAAAATCAGCACTCTGCTGCACTGCTCAATGTCATTAGTCCCTGGTGATCCATCATAAGCCATGGCACGTGTCTGATGGGCTCTGCCTTTCAGGGCACTGGAACAAAGCCTTTGGCAGTGGAAGGAGAGACAGCTCATTTCTGCCACTTAGGGAAGAGATTTCTCAGAGGAGACACAACCAGAGGCTCTGACTGTCTTCAAGGTAGCCCAGCCATGTCCCTGGCTGTGTTAATTCCTTTCCCAGGGGAGAGGCCAATCCATCTCACACACTGATAGGGACGATGCCCTGAAGCCAAGGCAGCAGCAAGTTAAACTCAACAGCAGCCCCATGTTTCAGGAGCTCTGGAAGTTAACACCAAGCAGAGGGATTAACTGCCATTTCTGGAGGGAATCAAAACCAGCCACAATTCAGGGTGACACCCTGAGGCACCCAGATGATTTAGGACACACGTAGCACATCAGAGAGTGTGTCAGGGTCCTGGAGAGCCAGAGCTCCTGGGGCAGCTGCTGGGCTGCAAGAAGCATCACCTTCCTTGGCACTGTTGGTAGGTCAGTACCTGTTTATCATTGCAGAAACACTGCCAGGATCAGCATTATGGGGTTTTTTTTGTCCTTAGGCAGCCAAGGAACATGTTGGACAGCAGTGAAATATCCTAAAGCAGAAGGGAGCACTAGTTTGGTCTTGTTTCTGGAAACAAATAAACCAGGTGCAGACCAGATTTTACTTTCTGAAGTAAGAAAACAACAAAGAATGAGTTCAGCAAATGACCATCCAGTGACATCACCTATTGATTAAAGTGATTTACAGGCCAGTAGCAAGCTCTGTGCAGGGAATTGCAAAGAGGTGCTCAGATTTGAAGGCCAGCAACTCAGAAATGAGGAGACAGGAGAATTACCACTTCTCAGAAATGCTGATTTGTTGCCTAAGCAGAGCAGAGCTGCTCCAGCCAGCTCAGGGTTCAGGCTGTTTAGGTTCAGGAGCAGCCAGCCCTGGTAAAGTCAAGATGGCCAAAACTTTTCCTCCTGCTCAGGTTTTCTTTGCTGCAGTGTTCTGTGGGCTGAGCAGAGCAGCAGTGTGCACATCATCTTTTAAAGGTCATATTTGTGCATATGCTGTTTGTCTCTTGGATTGAAAGGTGAAATGCTGCTTGGTTTTCTTTCTTAGCTGCTTTGCTGTCTGGGTTCTGTGTTGCTAATTCAACCTCCTGGGGTGCCCTTGATTTTGGGCACCAAAAAACCCTGGTTTTATAAGTTTTCAGAAACCACTGTCTGTGGCATGTTCTGAAATGCTTCTTCAGTGTCAAGTTTATTTTCCAAACACCTAAAATATTCCAGTGTCACTCTTTTAAACTGTCCTGTAGCACTGACAGTAGGAGCTGAAGCAGAAGAGTTGGGGCTCAGCTGCTGTCATAGTGAAGAGTGGCTGAAGGGGACAGGAGGAGCTGAGAGGATTGTTCCTGTGCCTGTAAAGTCCTCTGGCAGCATCGACCATTTGCAGCTCTCCTGGTGCCCTTGCTCAGCACAACTGCAAACACACTGGGCTCTGACACCTTATTGAGGGGGCTGTTGCCAGTCAGAATTCTTCTGGGGCCAAGAAGCAAAGGTAAGAAGGGGCACAGTCTGTCCTGAAGCTGCTTTGCACTCGGGAAATCTTGTATTATACAAGATTCCAGACTAAAAATGAGCCAGTAAACCAAACAGAGAAGGGGACTTCAGTCCACTCTTCATGTGGTGGCAGGTTAAAGCTGTCCAGGTAAATGTAGCTCTCTGTAGCTAAGAAAATGTGCCATGAAATGACCTGAGATCACAACTTGTGTCCTGAAGGTTGCTCTTCACCTCCTCATCCTGCATAACTGGGTTCTTTTTCTGCAGGACACAGTCCAGCTCCTGCCTGGGCAGGTAAGTTACCCCAGCCAGCAGAGGTGGCCCCTCCTTGCCAAGCATCCCCAGAGACACACCCCTTTCCCAGCAGCTTTACTGGTTTCCACTGGACCAGCCTTAGCAAGTCCCAGGCTGTGCTGAGAGGGCTGGGGAGGGTTTTTTTTTCCCCCATTGTGAATTGATTGGCTCCATTGCAGAAGGTGGCAGCTGTTGTTTTGAGTTGGTCTGGTTCCTCTCAAGGAGTCTCTGTCCCCTGGTGAGGAGGGAACAGCCAGAGTGCTGTACTGGAACCAGCTCAGGATATTTTTACTACATCCTACTCATCTCTCTTTTTTTTTTTCTCTGACAGAGGGTTATAGATCTTAATTATCTTTTGACAAATGGTTATTTTTTCCCCCCAGTGTAGCATTTCACATCTTTGAAGCTATTTATAGCTTTCCTTTTTACTTCTATCTAAATATATATTCAGGGTTGCTTGGCAAGGGTTAAGAACACATCCCCTTGGAGGAAAAACAGGGGGATACATCACAGGCTCCTCTTTTTGTCTTTCATCTCAGACACAGTTGCACACATTTTGCTGTTACTCTCTGGTCACTGTGGAAGAACAGACTGAAAATCAGCAGAAAGAGATGAAATAAATGTGCTCCAAACACACTTTTTTTTTCCCCCCAAGTTATGTAATAACTTAGTGTTGCATGGGAATGAGGCCTGAGGTACCCAGGGCATCACTGTGTGACAAAGCAAGTGTTTCTCCAGCACAGTGCTCACCTGGAACCTGCTTCCCACCACGCTCAGGCAGGTCCCTGGGCAGGCACAGTTCTGCAGTCCTGTCACATTCCTGAGCCCCTCCTTTGTGTCTCAGTGACAGTTCCCATTGCCCCATGACACAGAGCTGAGGTTCTGCTTCCCTGGCAAGCAGAGCTGATGGAGTGCATGCCTTTGTGACAGTCCTGCCTGCTAAAGGAGTGAATTTCCATCTCAGGAGTGCGCAGGAGCTGCTGGGTTGGAGGTGAGGTGGCTCTGGGGGCAGGTTACAGCACACTCACTTGTAGGTGTGAGCAGTGGGGTGTGAGAAGGCTGTTCTCACCCAGTTACCTCTTCACATCCCCCCTTGTTTCAGTGCCATGGAAACAGCAGAACTGCAGTCAGTGCTTTTGGCCAGGCCACAGGGGCCCTTCAGAGTTCACCCCTGGTCAGCAGAGAGTTTTAGGAGGATGCAGAACACTGGTAAACCTGGTGGTGTGACCCCTGGAGGGGTTTCCAAGCCCCTGCTGGAGCTGTGGTGCTGAGGGACAGGGGGCAGTGGTGCCCTGGCAGTGCTGGGGGTGGCT
>JANHGL010002259.1:2793-13635 GCA_024611195.1 Ceyx melanurus
CTGAATAATGTATTATTAAATTAAATTTATTTATTATATATAAAAATCAATAATATATATATAAACTCTTAAAGCAAGAAATATTGTTGTGCTGATGGGCTAGTTGTGTATTGTTTAGCATATAAGGGCATTTTACTGTTGCAGAGAATGACTTCTGTATCAGCCACACTTTAATACTCATGTTAATTGTTCAGCTGACACAAGATTTGAAGCAAAATAGGTGTTAAAAAGACATAAGAGATTCTTAGTCAGGTGCCTTCCAATTCCACATTGTTCATTTGGGTCAGAGTATGCAAATGATAGAGTATAGGAACTGTTCTCTTATGGCAGCAAAACTTGTTTGGAACCAGAGTGAATCCTGATGTTAAGAAGTAGCTTTCTGTGATAAAATATATTTATTCTTTTCATAAATGGAAGGATGTTTTTAACCCCTCTGCCTCCCACTTAATTTTTGGAAATGTAAATTGATTTAAAAATCAATTTGTCTAAACGTGGAACTAAATAAATTTTTCCACAGATATTTAATGTATTCACTATTTATGACATCAGCTAATTCCACTTCTTGTCATGAATGTGACAAGCTGTCATTTTAAAAGAAATGGGATTACAAAGTAGAAATGATAAACTCCTAATTGTGTTTCCTGGCTCTTCATTCTTGGTTTCTGGATTATATAGCATCACATACTAAATAATAAAGTTATAGATGTGTATGTATGAATATATATATGAACAAGATATATATGAAGTTATATTTGTGTATATATATATATATGTGTGTAAAATTAAATCAGTCTGTGAACTTCCAACCAATCTCTCAATGTCCTGTTTGCTTTTGGTGGTTTTTTTTTCAGTGGGTGCACTCTCTACTCCGAATCTGTGCCATCATCAGTGTGATTTCTGTTTGCATGAACACTCCAAAGACCTTTGAGCATTATCCCCCTCTCCAGTATGTGACATTTGCCCTGGACACTCTGCTGATGTTCCTTTACACTGCAGAGATGATAGCAAAGATGCACATCCGTGGGATAGTGAAGGTAAGCTTGGAACCACTCTATTCCACACCTGCTTCAGAAGAGATGCTGGTGCCATTTAATCTTTATTTTTTCACTTCTTTGCTGTCCTTTTGAACTGCAGGTGACACCACAGAGCAGACAGATTGATAAAGATGTGGCTTTGCTGCCTCTTTATCCCCACAAAATAGAATAACAACATAATAATAATGCTTTCCTACTAAGAAATAGTCTAGTTGCATTAATACGAAGGAGGAAAGGAAAACTAAGCTAGATAAACATTAGCAAGAATATTTTGTACATGTCTAGAGGTCCATTTATGGACTTAGAAATTCAACTGTAAGGCTGGATGTGTTGTTGGGTGGGTATTTAAATAAGAACATATGTTCTACTGAGAGCTAAATGAAAGTTCTCTTGCTTTACTGATTTTTTCCTTAATATAATGCATGTTGGTAAACAGATGCTTCTGCTCTCATATGCTTACTGTTGTTACCAGACTAATTTTATAAGTAGAAATGATACTGGAGGATGTAAGACTACAGAATTTTTCATTATTTTCCTGATTGATTGTTTCCAGTCTTCTATAAAAATATACAAATCCACCCTCTATACAAAAAAAATCCATCTGAAGGTCTTTCTGACAATACAATTATGTCACTATTGTGCAGAATAGATAATTTTAGTTCAGCAAGAAACCTAATTTATGGAGAATGTGTAGCCACTGTCCACTTCAGCTCCAATTAAGAATGTGAGTATAGCTGAGCTTTGGAAAATGTTAACTCACATCTAATTAACACTTCTGTAGACACATGAGACATTTCCTTCCTTTGCTTCCCAGGGGTTTTTAGAAAAAGGAGTTTCTGAAAGTCCTAGCTTTCTGTTTGTTTCCACTGAAATATTGCTGTGGCAAAATGGATGGATTGAGACCTCTGGAAGAATTGAAATGGGTATAACTGTGCAGTGTAATAGATTATATTCAGTATATATTCAATATATATGTATCTTTCCAGGCACTACATGGGAAGAAAGTACTGAAGGGCTTGTGATGTGACAATCATATTATAATTTGGGTGTTTCAGGTTGTTGTTATCTGTCATGAACAAGTGAACTGATGCTAAAAATATATCTGTCTTTACCTTGAAATTTTAATTTCAAAAACAAAACAAGGCTTTATTTTCTTCTTAAATACAGAATTCTAGAACACCCTGAGTGATGCTTGTTGGCCACATTTATAAAGTGTATGTACAAAGGTTTATATGTGACAGAAACAGATAATTAGACTAAGTCAGTATGTTTCTCACAACATATTTTTATGCTTGTATTCTACATTATGTTCTAATTTGAAGAATGGTGGCCTGAGATAGAGCTCACTGTGAAATCATAGAGCAGATCAGGAAATTCCTGTGTACACAGTATTAAGTCTATTTCAAATAGATTAAATCAGTAAATATCACTGACAGGAAAAGAACTTTCTTGAATAGTACCTGGCTTTCAAATTAGTAGGTTGATCAGACTAAAAGTTAGTTGTTCATTAATTCATCAAGCAAATTTTCTACTAGCTAGAAGAGAAACTACCATGTCTTATGTGGAATAAGCAAATAATTTGAATATGAATTTCAGTCATGAAAATGTGCTGTAATAAATACAGTATTTTAATATTATTTTTTAAAGTTATTGCATTCCTAGATAGGCAAATTTTCATAGTTAAGTATTTTTTCTGCAACCTTTCTACACAGATCACACATTTAATTATTTCAGAGCATTGCAAATTCTGTTCTCTGAACATCACATGAATTAATGGATGATGTGACATAGCTACATCAAGATTTTTGTGGGAATAGGCTATGAAGCATGTTAGCAAGTGTTACTAAATCATGTTCCAAGCACACATTAAAAAGACAATGTTTTAGACATGAAAAATGCTGATCTCTTTAGATGTAATGGAAAAAAAAAGATTAATGGTAAATAACACATTCTACACATAAAAAAAAGCTGTGGAGCATGTAAAATAGAAAAGGCCATTTTAATAAAATGTTGAATTGGTTATTTTCATGTTACCACATGCATATTTTTTTCTTTCTCTTAGACCTGGAAACAAGATAATATAAAGTCCAGGTCTACTTCAGGGATGATGGAAGAGTAAAGGCCAGAAGACCTCTTGAATTTGACTTGTTAGAACCTGAAAACTTGTGTGGGGAAAGGCTGTGTGATGATAGGAATTCTTCATGAGATTTCATGACATCAGAATAGTGTGGATTTTAGGAATATTTTGATTGAATGAAAGAAAACTTTTCTTTTTGAAATTAGAGCATGAAGAGTAGCCATCACTATCATGGATTTAAAAGTTTCCCAGTCCTGAAGTGAGGTCTAATCTCATCATTCATTCATCTCAGTGATAGTTTCAAGTGATAACTTTAATTTTCTTTTTTATTCTCTAATGTAAGTTGGAAATGCATTCACTTAGATCATCTTCATGGTGTAATGTTTTCCCCAGCTATACCTGGGTGTGTTTGGCCAACAAAATCAGGCTGAATCATAGTATCCTGACACAGAAAACCCCACCAGCAGCAGGGTGGCTGAATAACACAACATGATATTGGTGATTTAGTAGAAGGCAGGGATCTGTTTTATGTTGGTACAACAAACAGTGGTTTGTTATCAACTAGCCTCTCAGGGAACACATTTACTCCTTTCACAACCACTTTTTTATTGTCTACATATATTTTATTGTGTCATAAATGCTCTGTGTTACTTGGAGTTTATCAGGAGCATATAATAGGTGATTACCCTAATAGCTGAAGTATGAAGATTTGCAGACATAGGCAAAGTCTGAGTGACTAGCCTTTGATTCATTTGGAACATAAAACTGGAACTTCCACATTTACCTAGAATTTATCTTTCTTTTACTGCCTGCTACTCTGCTCTTCTGAATGAAATTACAGCCTTCCAAGAAATAAATACAAGTTTGGCCCCTACAGTACCACTCTGTGTACCAATATATGAAATAGTGCAACAGTAAAGGGTACTGAAGTCAATTTGACATTGGTATTTTCATGTTCTCTGCAGTTAAAAAATTCACTTTCTTGAGTTGATCCTTGCTTCATCTTTATTTCCCAGAATGAAAATAGAATTCAGTGACTCTGAGTCTGATTTCTTTCATGTTTTGGGCTCCTTGATCAGAAAGAGCTCAGCTATATTCAGATCCTTCAAGAAAGTATTAAGCAGATCAATCTCCTTCAGTGCATTTTGAAAAAGATATAAACTGCTCTCCCAATTACATGCAGTTTATGTCTACTGAGTAATTTACTAATTGATTGGCAGGCTTCTGAGACCACCAACTTAGAACCTGACATGACTCATAGGCCCTTAGAATCAAAGCTCACATTGACATGCCCACTCACATGTCACTTAAAACATGACTGCATGTGCTTGGCATAGGTCTCTTCATTGATTTAAAGAAAATTTCCCAAATTATCTCCTTGTTTGAAAAATGGAGGTGTGGTGGAAGAGAGAAATGAAAAATAACTCTCAAGCCTAAACCAGTTGTGATATTAGATGAGTCATCAGACACCTGAAAAAAAAGCAGGCAGTCTTACTTGTGACAGAAAATTTTCTTTTAATCAATGTGATGTAAAAACTGCATTCTTCTCTCTAATAAGGTGTCTTCTGAAGGTCATCTCACATGAGTATGAGTAAAGTAAGGATACCTCACATTAAAAGTACCTCTATTAGAAGTTTTTACTCACAGCCTTAGTATTAGGAGGTGGAGTAAGGAGATAAGAGAAATATTCCAGGTAAATTGCTTGTATTAGACACAACTGTAGTGGTGGCATTATGTAAAAGAATTTTATTATAAAATAAAAATAATTTTATTTATTATGAAATCACCAAAGAGGAAAATGTGCCAAAATCTGAGAAACTTTCAGGAACCTATGTCCATGATATAAACAATTCCACATCCACTACAACAAAAAGGAGCCAAGTAACAGATCTCTCAGGTGAAATTCAGGTGAATGAATATTGTTTCATTCCATGCACTGTGTGTGAGAGTATGTGAAATTATCTTCATTATACCACGTCCTCACTGTGGCTTCTAATCACAGTCATGATGGTATTAGAAAAGTGACACTGAAATGATGTGAAAAAGAGGCATGGTTTATCCTGTTTCTCTGTTAGAAGAGTAACACTGTAAAATAAAAACTGTGAGAGTTCCCCCTCATATCTGTTGGAAAAGCCTCGTTGACAGTTATTTTAGTATCATCAAGCTGAAAATTAGACATTTTTTTAATATAACACATTGAATTTAATAGAAATGTCTTTCTTCTCACTGTGCAGTTGTGACATAAGTCAGCTAACAAAGGAAATTATACAAAGTCAGAAGTAATGGTCCTTGACATTTCCACCGTTGTTAAATCAGTTATATTCACAGAAAACTTTTGAGCTAACTGAAGTAGTTGCAAGTGAATTTGTTAGACTTTCTTTCAGTATCACTAATCACTGAGTACAGCGTCCCTTGAAGGGCCTGAGCAGTTGCACCATGAGCTTTCCACTCATGATGAGTTCATGCAGGACCTGAAACAAAACTTCATCTTCTACCAACACAGTCACAGAGAGGTGGGAGCCACGTCCTCCTGGCCAAAACTAAGGGGCAGATGATGTAGTGAGCTGAAATCAGTGGCTTTCAGCATCCTGGGTGTCCCCAGGCTCTGTGCCCTTGGCCTAGGCCCTGGAGAGGCCTCAGCGCTGGGCTCAGCTCTGGGCCCCTCATCCCAGGACAGAGCCTGAGGGGCTGGAAGGTGTCCAGAGGAGCTGCCAAGAGAACAAGGGGTGTGAGGAGAGGCTGAGGGAGCTGGGCATGGGCAGTGTGGAGCAGAGGAGGCTGAGGGGGGAGCTCATTGCCCTCTCCAGCTCCTGCCAGGAGGGTGCAGAGAGGTGGGGGAGGCCTCTGCTCCTCAGGCACTGCTGACAGCACCAGGGGATGGGCTGGAGCTGCAGCAGGGGAGGGTTCTTTTATAGGATATCAGGAATAAATTCTTTCTGGAGAGAGTGGTGAGGCTCTGGAACAGGCTGCCCAGGGAGGGGGTTGAATCACCAACCCTGGAGGTGTTTAAGAAAGGAATTGGAGATGGTCTTTTTGTGCTGTAATGAAATACTCTGCTTGCCATCACCTCAGCTGGGGTCTGCAGCTGTTTCCAGTATCAGCCGATGGCCATTTGCATATTTGGAGGCTTTTTTGTCTTGCACAAAACAAATTTCTGGGCTCATAACTGAAACACTTCTAGTAGGATTCATCAACGCCAGTCTGAGGGTTGGCAATTGCCTGTATTTAGTTGTTTGTGTCTAAAGGATGCTCTTCCAAAAGGTGCTTGTTCTGGTTTGTTTATTGGCTGAAAAGGAATCTTTTAAGTACCTTTTGAAATCTTTAAGTACCTTTTGGAATCCTTAAATACCTAGGCTGACACGTGCCCTTTAGGTATCTCACAGTCAGTGATTAATTTATTAAATTAAATTAAAATTCTAGTCTCTGGTCAAGAGTTGGCACTACAGAAAGTTTTCAGACAACTAGATGCCACCTTCTTCTTTAACTCTTCTGGCATTACCTCATTTCTGCCTAATTTAATTTCTTCATAATCATCTTAATTCAGAAGTGTGTCTTGAGGTGTGGATTACAGAACTGTTTATTGTACCTTATGCCAAGTGTCTGTTTTGCCACCTTTTCAGTACTTTTAAAATTAAACACTCCACCTTCATCTAACAAGAATGGAAAGTGCAGAATGAATTTAATCCTTCTGATAAATGATGGGAATATTAATTGACTTGTGGTGAAACACTGTCAGCTGCCTCGCCAGTTTTGTCAAGGGAGTTTGTTCTGCATTACAGACAAAAAGCAAGGTGGAGAGTCTGAAATGAATGTGTTCTGTGACTTCAGAGATGCTGTTTACCCCATGGCATAGAAAGGAGTTAAGGAGCAGGAAGATGTGTTGCTTTCAAAGGTCAAGTAGTAAACCAGAATGTGCCTCCTGTCATCCTGTGTCAGCAAGCTGTGATGTGCTGTGGTGCTGAAAGCTCAGCCTCAGCAAACAGCAGGGAGAACCTCAACCTGGAGGGCAAGGTTTTAACCAGTGGACTCAGTGGCAAGGACGAGAAAATGATGAGATGCTTTGATTAAACAGGGTGAAAAAAAATCACAGAAAACTACTTAAAAAAAGCTCAACAGAGCAAACATGAAAAAAGACCTGGTTGGTTGAAGATTTTAGTTTCCCCCTTTGATTCTATTTCGTGGGATTATAAAGTGGAAATTACTTGTCCCCATCACAATTATTTGACATACCTATATTAAAAAAATAGAATCCTTCACCCTGTGTAATGCAGTTGGAAGCCTAGATGTGCAGGGCAGTTCCCATGCTGTGCTGTGTTGGCATAAAGTAGATTATTTCAAATTAACTTTCAAAATACTGGAGAAAATTCTTTCTTAGCAAACAGCATTGATATCCATTATTTGAATAAGACACTCAGTCTATGGAAGTTGATTCTTTAATCTCACCTTTTCCCTCTGTTTCTTGCTGCTCTGCTAAGTGGACGTGTCCAGTGCAAGGACAATCTGTTCCCAGCCTACTGGGATCACGTTGCTCATGAAATGCTCTGATGCTGTTTCCACTCCCAGGAAATGAAAATAAATAAATAAAGAAAAGAAAAATTAAAACTGATTACCATGAGGAAAACAACTATGAAGTTTCCTGCAGTGTGCTGCTGGTTGGGTGTTACTCCTGGGGGCCAGGGGAGGTTAGAGACCATGGCACTGGAATATACGCAGTTGTTTCTATGGTTACTGGTGCCTGGTTTTGTTGGAGTGTTTATTACAGGAGAGTAATGACTCATGTTACACAGTGGGGCTTTTTGCACCATTTTTGCATTAGGGGATTAGAAAATCAAAGGCATTTAAATTACTTAGTGAACTTACATAGGCAGTATTGCTAAAATGAGTATTTTTTTTCTGACCAGTGAATGGGTCATAGAAATTTTTAATAGGGAATTCTTCTGGGGTATGGATTAGAGTGTGTGCCTATGATTAAAATTGAGCTGTTAGGTTATGGAGAAATAATATACAACTTACTGCCATAATATATTCAGAAATTGTTCTTTATGCAGACCAATTTAAATATGCAGACCAAATTTTAATACACAGTTAGATGAACAACACTTTTGGTTACTTTTTTCCCCTTTTTAATAACAATCTACTTTTTTTTTCTGCATGAAAGCAGCTATTTTTGAAGAATATTTTGAATATTTTGCTTCATGTCAGGTTGAAATGCCACGTGGATATGGGGATGTCAGTGAATCAACATACTGGGTATTCAGGTAGAAGGATGAGGGAACTTCATCCCTGATGTGCCTTTCTTTGTTGAAACTTGCATTTCAGGGAAGTCCACTATAATTAAATAATATTTAATTTTATGCCCATGTTGTCTTCTCTCTTAATTTGAGAGAATAAAACAAAACCATCAAGAATAAAAAATCTTAATGACAGCCAAATCCCTGTGGAAGGGAATATAAGATATTCAGCAGCTGTATTTTAATGAAAATGATGACATTTGGGTGGGATTTTAATGTAAAATTCCATTTTAGAGTATTGTGTTCACCACAAATATAAATATTTCTTTCCAGCTATTATATATATATCTATATCTATATATATCTTCACTGGTAATTCTCCTTCATGGAGTAATGGATTGCAATAGGTGAGTCTTGTTTCCCTCACTCAGCAGCACCCTCTTCACTTGCTCTTTTTGCATCATAATGAGCATAGCAGAGGGGGGAAAAATGATTCTCCTGAATTCTGATTCCCTCTGTTCTTTCCATTTCCTCCTGGGCATTTGTGCTGCTCCTAAAATTCCAGTGAATGTCAGGATCCACCCTCAATATTTATTTGTAGTGCTACACAAAGTAATCCACAGGGTGATCCAAAGAATTCACTAAAGTTGATGTAAAGAAATAAAGTTTATTTACCACCACAAGTAGGATCCAGTGAAAGTGATGGAGTAGCAGAGGAGTTGGATGTTACTGAGCTGGCTGCTCTCTTTTGTAAGGAATAGTGGGTAATTAAGGTGACCACACCACAGGATCCCTTTCCAAATCACATGGATAAATCTGATTACTCAGAGCAAATTATCCTATCACTTCTTTTATTTAGCTTTCCCACAGAAGCAGCTGGAAGGAGGTGTGAGGGAAGGATTCACATGAAGCTAAAATCTTTATCTTACCCATGAGACACTGAAATGGCTTAACAAAATTAGCAGCCAATCAATCCTCCAGCAGCTTGCTTTTTCCCACTTCACATGTTCACTTGGCAGAGCATTTTGTGTCCAGCAAGGTTGATATTGGGATAAAGTTTTAATAAAAAATAGCAAATCTTTCTAGTTTCTGCTGTAAGTTCAACTGCAAAGGCTCTCAAGGGGTGTCTGCCTTGGGTGTTATTGATCTGTCTGTGAGTCTGTCTCTCTTTTGTGTGGCTCACATGTCCAAAGAGTTAGGTCTTATAAAATATAACTTGTGTTTAGGGCACCTGAGAAAGTCTGTGTTCCATCAGTTCAGTGCTGCTGGTGGGGTATTAACACTGCACATGAAAATAAAACAAGAAGAAATGAGCTCATACATTTTATTGGTGTCAAAATGAGGCAAAAACTGGTGAAATAAGGAGAATGTCTGGAGAAGGATGGAGATTTGTTGGTCCTGTTTATTAACACCTAGACCAAGTTAGAAAATTAAGTATTCTAGGGCAGAGAATATTTGAATATTGAAAAGATGGATCTACCCAACAGCTCAGCAGAACTGCTGCTTTGGACTTCAGATTTTTAATGTCTCTGCAATTGCTTTGTGTTTAAGAGCAGCTTAGTCCAAGTGGCACCCCTTAGTTTGCCATTAATTGAGGGTGTGATTTACTGAGCAAAAGCCTTCCAAGGGCTACCCCAAGCCATGGAGTGTGTGACTGGCTCTGTCAGAAGCAAATCATCTTGCCTAGATGGACTAATGTGTTGCTGGAGAAGCTTTCTGAGCTTGCTGTGAGTATTCAAGACTCCACTGGCCAGTGTAGACAGCAGGGAGTCAGTGACTTATGACTTGAAGAGGTCTGGATTAGTCTAAGCCTGAAGTTTAAAGCCTAAAGTGCTAATAATTTATTTTTATTTACATTTACATCATGTCCCAAAGCCTTCTAAACCGCAATGGAAGTGGTAATGCTAAAACAAACCTCATCAATAATCCTCAGATTTCACCTGCCAAGATGAAAAAGGTTAATAAGACATTGCAATAATTCATCTGTTTCAGGTAAGATGTCAGCAGATGGATTTAGGTTTCATTTCTCTGTATCCCTTTCCAAGTCAGAGCAGGCTGCCATTGACCATGAGTGTGGAATTTCAGTCCAAGGGGTTTTTTTTTATCAGCTGTGAATGGAAGTCATCCAGGTGCCCTAGCTGCTTCAATAATTCCACTCATTGTGGAGAAAAAAAAAGCCATTTCTAAAAAAAAAAAGTGGATTTTAGGGAGTATTTCACAGGTTATTCAGAGGGTGAATGCAGCAACTCCCACACAAGTTCATGCTCAATTCAAAGGTAACTTTTTTTGCTGTAGACAATGGTGCTTAAAAGAAGAAAAGTGAGTTTTGGAGTTCTTCAGGGAGAGAAAGACCAATCAGCATCTTTGTTCAGAGCTGCAATTGAAGGGCAGCTCATGTTGATGCAAATCTCACCTCAGATTGTTCACACTGAGGGAAAGGAGAGAGGTTGAGGGTGTTGGGAGCTGATCTCTGCAGCCTGGGCTGGGTCACGGGGACTTT
>JANHGL010002259.1:20943-47566 GCA_024611195.1 Ceyx melanurus
ATATAATAAAAATTAAAAATAAAAATAAAATACATATACAATTAAATATTTAATAAATAAATATAATTATAATTCTCAAGACCAGTATTATTAGAACACTGCAGGGGTGGCTGCTGTTAAGTCTTGCTGGAAAAAAACAATAGTGTGAGGAACTGGTCTGGGAACCATCTGTTAATAGCAGTTTATGTTCAGAGTTCCCTCTGGAGACAATGGACTTGATTGGGTTAGTGCAAGAAGAATGAAGCTTTGGGATTAAAAGACACAACTAAAATAAAAAGCAATTTCCCTAAGTGCTTCTCTTTTTCTTTTTCTCTTTTTTTTTTCTTTTTCCCTTTTTTTATCTTTTTCTTTTGTTTTCCTTTTTCTTTTCCTTTTTTCTTTTAAATCTTTAAATCCAGAATGCAAAGTGTCTGTGACTAAATTAAGCTTGCTGTGCATTTGTTGTGAAAATCTATTCTTCTGCGTGATTAAATGTATTATTAATAAATTATCAAGTAAGAAGTTAGTATTCCCAACCAGAAATTCATATTTTTTATGTCAGACCTGTGACCTGAGAGGTTCCATTCTCATTATCCTGCCACTCAGTGCATACCTTGCATTTCTATTTTAGTGCCTCAAAGAAAGCACCAAAACTATTGCTAAAGTCAGGAGCTCATAATGCAGCTTATTTCCCCACTATGAAGCCAACTGGTAAATTACATTTTCTTTCATAAAATGATAATAAAATAGAGAATTATAGCTTAAAAAAAAAAAGTAGGAGCACTTTTGAGACAGCCTCTCTAAAGTCAATGCAGAACCAGGTTCTGCCTTCATCACAAAGTCTTTCTTGAGAGCTCCTGGCCCAGAATCAGTTGGATTTCAGCTTCAGGAACTTCTCAGCAGCATGGAGCTCTGTGCTCTCTCCCAGATTTATTTTGGGAATATTGCAATGTGGCCAAGCAGAAGTGTCTTCTAGAAAAAAAATAGGAATGGAAATCTATTTTTCCAAGTGGCATGCTCAGAGTTAGGTGTCCAAAATCCTAGAGCAGAAGAGGATCCTATGAATTCTTGATCTCTTTTGTGCCTCATCAATCACCTGATCTAAGCCTATTTCTAGGTGAGTACTTCCTAGACAGTAGTGCCCCTCTTGCATTTAGGTTCCATCACTTTCTGATTTCATGGCTTGGCATTAAATCAGAGTAATTGAGAGTGAGCTCTTCAAAACCACTTTCTCTTTGCTGTTCTCAGAGGGTTTGTCACCCTTCAGCAGATGCTTTGTCCCCCAGGGCACTAATGAATGTGTGGCACAGACCCCAGTGCCAACTCCTCTGAGATCTCAGAGAATTTATTAATCCCTAAGAGAACTTTGGAGATGCTTAAAACTAGTAAAGTGCTGCATCTCAGGACTTTAGTGATGTTGAGTATGGCCTTAGTTTGACACTGACAGCCTGGGACTAATCTTTGGCTGTTGCATGCAGTGCAGAAAAGCAAGAAAAAGAAGGGAATTAAAGCTCCTGTTCACCCAATTTAGTTGTCAGAATGCATCTGTGATTTAGATTAAAAGAAGAGGGTTTGCAGAAGAACAATAAGATACTAATTATGCTAAAGGGCAGGCTGCAAAGTTTCACCTTTTCTGTGGACAAGCAAGATTCATTAAAATGATGAATTTTAAGGTACTGGTCTGAAGCCTTGGGAGAATGGACTGAACACTACAAGTTTTTCTTGGTAATTTTCAGCAATTCATTTTGGGTGTTTTTGTTTCAAAAGTCTCTGCTGTGACCAGGTCAGAATCAACCTGAACTTGAAGGGAAAAATGCTGTTCACTGTTTCTTTTCTCAAAGCAGGACTCTCCATGATTAGCTTTTCAAGTCTGATGTGAAATTGCTCTAGGACTGAACCAAAAATCAGGATTTTCATTGATGGAGAGGATATAAGCAAGGAGAGAAAAGGATGCTGCTTAGCCATGTGTCTGCTCTGGGCAGTTGGAGGGATTCTTAGCTGCTTGAAATTCTCCTTACCAAAGCCTGGGAATACTTAAATATCCATATTTATATGTACATAGGTGTCCCACAAGCACAGATTTATCAGGACATGGAGCTCCAAGCTTGTCCTCCTTCTCCTCTTAGCTTCTATATCTCTTAATGCTGGACCTACCTGAGTTCTGACAGAGCCTCTTCAGCAGCCCAGATGCCAGAGGAGCTGAGAAGACAAGTGATGCTCAGCCTCTGGAACCCTAAAAATCACACTGTGTTGTGGCACTGCCCCTCATCTCATGAGCTTTCTATTTTTCCTTGTTATATTTCCTAACAGAAATCAGCTTGAAACAGTTGATTTTTTTTTAATCTGTTCTACCAAATCATTACTGGGCTGACCTACAAAGTTTAGATCTGTTTCTATCACAGAAATACCTAGATAATAATTGAACTAAACAGCTAATAATTTGAATTCTTGCCTGTGGCTGTGACCACACATGGTGGAAACCTGGCCTGACCAAGGTACAGGAAGGTGCACACTTGGAAAGTTCATCCACAATATCAAAACTAGCTCAGGAATGTCTGTGGAAGTCACACCTTAATTTTGTTTTTTTGGGTTTTTTTTTGCAGAAATGTAACCTGGAATAACTTAGCTATCCCAGACACCCACTGTTCCAGAGAGCTAGAAGAAGGTTACCAGTGCCCACCTGGATTTAAATGCATGGACCTTGAAGATCTGGGACTAAGCAGGCAAGAGCTGGGCTACAGTGGCTTTAATGAGATAGGTCTGTCCTGTTGGTAAAATCCATTTCAGTATCCATTTCAAAATGTTTATGAAATAGAACAGCTAGCTCTGTCTGTGCTGAAAAGATAGCAAGTGGAATCAGTGTTATCAGTATTCTGCTCAAGCAGAGCACATGCCAGAAAGAGAAGCTGTGCTGCTTGCTAATGATGAAATGAACATCTATTTTTACATTGCCTGGGATCCCAAGTTTTAAATAACTTGAAAACAATGTCTTTATTTAATAAGAGTCAACTGTTGATTGTCACCAGCGTGCAAGTGGGATGACTAATTCCTGTATTTTATTTATGATTATTTTAGAGTACAGAACTCATACCATCTGTCTAATTTTAGCAGCAATTCCCATGTAGAAAAACCCCACCCAGAATCACTTTGCTCATCTTGATGCTGAAGAGAAGAGGGGAGAAAAAATGAGATTGTGTGTCTGTGGCAGTCTCAGTGCAAACTGTAAGTCAGAACATCACCCAGAAAAAAAAAAAAAGAAGTTGCAATACAGGTGCAATTGGTATTCTGGGAACAGCAGTGCTAGTCACCAGGAGAAAACACTCCCTGCTAGCAGCAACATGTCATCCCATGGGGGAAGAAGCAGAGAAAAGAATTCAGGAGAGGTGACAAGAGGCTGGGCAGCTGTGGCAAGATCCATATCCAAATGGAAAATACACAGTCACCCTGTCAGAACATTGAGTTTATCTCACATTTATTTAACACACCAAGGTCCAGCAGGAGCCTGCAGTTGGACATTTTCATTTCAGCACAGGTAGGGAAGTCCCTTCCCATGGGACCTGCAGGCTCTGTTCTCCTGACTCTGCTAAGCTTTATTTTTTGGTTCATTTTTTCCCCTGGCCCCAGCTGAACTCAAAGGTCATAAAAAGGTTTAATGGTGGAATGACTGCAATCCAAAGGGCTTTTCTGAATATTGAAAGCCTTTGCAGCTGGAATCACTTCAGTTGGTTCTCAGGCTGCTGAATATACATACACAATGAGCCAGAGAATGACAAGAAATAGTCTCAGAGCCCCCTTACAACAAATACTCAGGGATACCAAATACTTCCCTGAACAAAAATTGACATTTGTGCCCTTTTTTTCTCCTGATAAAGGGAGAAAAAAACAGATTTTCTCTAAGGTCCATTCTGTTTCCTCTGAAAATGCCTTTTAAATTCAAGATATAAACCATACAGTGCTTCTCTTCACAAAAAGTACTTCCATTCTGCATTTGGACAGCAATGACACAGAAAGATTTGTGCCATAGTTTCCTCAGCTCCTGCACCCTTGCAGTATGTATTCATAATGAAATACCTGATGTATTGTAAAGAGTAAAGAATAGTGGGAGAATAATGAAATGGGAGAAAGAATAATCTACCCCCTAGGTGTGGTAACTTCACATGTTGGAGGTTCCAGCTGATGGGGAGGCTACAAGAAGTTACTAATTTCTTCTCTAAGTTGCTGCTGAACTCAGTAGAAACCAGAGTACACTTTCCAGCAGATTGACACAGAACTTCTGAAGTAGGTGTTGCTCTCATACAGTAGGAGCCTTCATATTAAATGATGTTTTTTATCCTTCAGGATGCTTCAAAGATTGTTTGAATGCTACCTGTGAGGCTGGAGTGGGAGTAAGAGAAAGGATATGAATGAAAGGCTTGGCTGGCTGTGTGGGTGTGGGTGGCAAGGCTCCTTACTCTTCACTCTACCTGTATGGTGCTGTCAGGCTTCTCAGCTGATGTTCATTCAGGCTCCTATAAAAAGCTTGATGTTCCCTTCATAGTAGAACAGCTTTCAGCCTTGTCTCCCACTGAGAGCATCAGGTACATTCACAGCTGGCTTGTTTCTTCTTTCTGATTTCATTCTCTCCTCCTCTGTGTTTTTCCTGGCTGTGTTTAATTCCCCAGGGTGCAGCAGACAGCATGGCAGTAGCACAAAGTGAGCAAAAAAAAAAAAAGTTAAGCACTGAGAAAAATGACCTTTGTTTTGTGAGTAAACCCCAGTAATTGTACAACTCATTAGGCATGTGATTGTATTTGCATAATGGTTTTCAGCTGAAGCATAAATACAATTGTTGAATTAAATAAGAGCATGTGAGACTTGGTAATTGGAGAACTATCACAAGTACTTCAGCCTTTCAGCTCCTTGTTTATCTGCATGTGCATCTGCCTCCAGCCAATATGTGACATGGCACTGAGTGCTGGCAGGAGCTGGTAGAGCTCTCTCTGTGGCTGCTGCTGGAAACCAAATGGTGCCAGAACCTCCCCTGTTGCTGCATCCTGGGCACTTCTGCACCTTACCTGTACTTTCCACATGCTAAACATCCCTCTGCATTCAGATTTTTCAACATCTGGCTGGTCATCACTGCACATGCTTCATGGCTGCAATCAGCTGTAATCACCTACAGATGCACATTTGCAGCTACATTCTGATTTTACTCTTCATGTAACCCTAGAAAATGTGGGGTTTTTTTGTGATTTAAAGTGCTACATATTGCTTCAGATATTCTTAAAAGGAAAAGAAAGTCCCAAATGAAGTGAGAGAAGCTTTATGCCATGAAAAATCAGCCTGAAAGATTTGATTCTGTGCTGTTTGATCAAGCCATTTGTCAATTGCTAGGCCCAGTACCCCATTAAAGGATATTAATTACATCTCACAACTGCAAGAGCGTGTCTGACAAAGGCTGCAATGTTAATGTCCATTTTACATATAGGAGATAAACACACCCATGGTGTATCTTGGAGACAAATAGTGGAATTTCCATGATAAATATGCCCCAAAGCACATATACCTCACTTGCTGTACAGTAGAAGTGAGAGCACCATTCAACACCACAATGAACCAGCAAAACCATCTCATTTCATGGCCTGTAAAGCAGCAACAGAGCTTGATGTTTCAAGATACTTCCCACTTTTATTATGTCCTTTACCCTTATAACACACGACCCTGAATTTAAATATTCCTGGTGTGCCTACAGTTGAAAGCCTGTTGATGAATTGTTAATTAGAAGAAAGTATTTTTTTATCACTCTGAAAAATCTCTGCCATTAATCTAATTTAACATTTGTCAAAGGCAATATCACAGTGGGGCCAAAATCAACTGCCTCAATTCCCTTATAGTTATTACTTTAATTAAGACTTATACGGGGATCATGTAGCCCCTTTTTTTACCCATAAACTGCAATTTTCTTTACCAAATACTGCACTGCACAGCTTGGTATCATTGTCAGACTTGCTGAGTGCCATCCCTGAGGAATGCCACTCATATTTGATCTCCACTGGGGTATCAAGCTGTTGACTGCAACTCTGAGTGTCACCATCAAACCAATTCCTTGTTCACCAAGTGCTCCATCCATCATGTCTCTGCAATTTAAAGACTTTGTCCCACAAGACTTCAGATGCTTTGAACATCAGTTGTTCTGCCCTTATCCACTAATGGTGGAACTCTGTCATGGAAGACCAAATTGGTCAGGCAGAAAGACCAATACCAGTAAGTTTTAATGTCTCTGTCACTCCATGCCCACCTGCCACAGCCTGCTTGCCTCTTGGTGGCAGCCACTTGGTCTTACCAGGGCCCTGGCATCAGCAAGAGGGGCAGATGGATGATGACCTATTAGTCATCCCAGGCAACTGCCTGCTTTACCAGCTCTGAAGCTTCAAGGTCCTTGAGGAACAGTAAATTATGACTTGATCCATAGAATGAAAACTACTTTTGCAGGTTATTTGTTCAAAGTAGGAGGTTGAGGAGGATTGCAAGGGTGTTTTCAGGCTCTGAATATACCTCCTTCCTTCCCCCACCAACCTCTCACACAGCTGTCTCCAGCTGAATGAAGCTGGAATCATTTTACACAGACATAGATGGCCAGAAATGCAGATCAGCATCACCACCACAGCCCAGACCCCTTGACTCTGACTCATTTGGTATCTGGGATAAGAGAAAATGCTGAGGGGATGTAATTGAACCCATTAATTGTACCCATGCTGGTCTAGGTGCCCCTGCTCTGGCAGGGGGGTTGGACTAATGATCTTTTGAGGTCCCTTCCAGCCCCTGGCATTCTATGATTCTATAATTAAAGGCTGAGAGATTGAGTTCTTGTGAAAGAAGTGTTGATTCATTAATGATTTAATGAAAATTAGTGGTCAGACACTTTAATTCTACAAATGAAATGTATGCTTGATACCCATACTGAGTCTTAATGCTCTGTTTATCCTAGCAAGTGCATCAGGATATGAAATATTATTGTGCTTCTACAGCTCTGTGATTCAGGGACCTGTGTGTAGGGAGCCTAATAAGGAGCCCTTCATCCATGACCAGGGCCTGTGGAGTTATCATGAGGGTAACATGACAAGTGATAACCACACTAATGTGTGAAGGTGTCAGAATGGAATTAGCTGAGCCATTCAGTCTAATGAGAAAACTCATTTTCTCAATGTGAGAGAGCATGCCCCATTAGCCCACTGATTGAGAAACCAGGGAAAATCATTCTTTCAAGAGCTGGTGACAGCTTTGTGTTTGTCTGCAGGGAATTCCTTCCTAGGCCTTGCAAACGGGAGTGGTAACGGGGCCCTGATTCCAGTCCAGGCACCATCAGAGCACCAGGGTTTCCCCTCAGGGAATTTCATTTTCTTTTGGTTTACTGCTGTCTTGGTTTGGCCCCAACTGGGAGCCAAGCACCACAGAAGGAGAAGAGGGAGAAGTGAGGAGGTTTTACTACAACAGGAGAAAAAACAAACAGCAGCAATGGCACAATACACACAAAGAAGCAAAGGCCTCTGCTCTGCCCCAGCCACCCAGCACAGTTCCCTCACCCCACAGCTTATTCACCAGCCACTGTGGTGATCCAGGCACTATAAACACACTGCCTGGTGTGATTGTCTGAGTGTGACCCCCAACACTGGTGAAAATTAACCCTATCCTAGCCAAATGTCAGCTAACATAACATTATAATCACTCATTCAGGTATTAAGAAGCAAGGGTGTTAAAGAGATACTTAAGGAAAACATCTTTCATCTTTCACTGGTCTCAGCTTCAGCCCCCAGACTTCTCCTCCCCTCATCCTAGTTGTGATAGCTAGATAGATAACAAAAGATAATAGAAAAGAAGTCATGGCAACCAACCATGGTCAGTGGGTTGGTATTTTCTTTCAGTTTCTTTCAAATACATGTGCTGTACTTTAGAATTTGTATTTTTAAGTGACTTTAATTTGAAGTATTTTTAATGTTCTTCAGCAGAATGTGTAGTTTTTGCCATCATGTGAGTCTGAAAGTATTGGTAGCCCTGTTGATCTCACACTTGCTTGTGTTCTTTGGTAGTATTTGATGTTGTACAAGATACAGGATAATATCTTCCAGATGAACTTTTTCCTCTCACTGGAATTTTTGTGATATATCAAGTAGAAATAACATTTTAGGGACTCTTGTCATGATACAAACCAATAAAAGTAGCTTTTTCTTGATTACTTTTTTCCTCAGAAATGATAGACTTTTATTCTGTTTTCCAAGTTATGTCTTTTTTGCTGCCCCATTCAAGTGCTGCATCTCTATGGGGCTGAGTTATCACTTTTTCCTCAAGAAAGCTGCTTTTTTTCAATACCATGTGCAATTAATATCATTATTAAATTACTAATTGAAAATTAAAACACTTTTGGACATTCTGGTCCAATTTTTAAGCCATTTCCCAGGATGCCTGGCTAGAAGCAGACTGGTTTTAGAAATGCTGATAGTATGGAGTTTTCTGTTACTTGCCCTTATTTACTGTTTTTTGATCATAAATATACTGTTTATACTTGGAAATGTCTATTCAGCTGCACTCACAGCCTGACAGGATAGGATGGGACACACTACAAACCACAACCAAACAAAAAAAAACCCCAAACAATTCCATTTCTCTTAGGTTTTTGATGTTTCTGTGTGCTTACCACTTTTTTTCCAGTGAGGCCATTTTAGTTGCCTAGATAATTAGGACTTTTTCTTATTTTTATTTTTTTTAAGCACTGCTTTAGAAATCCAAAGCAGCAGAAATAATACCCATGGAATTAGCTCTGTTACACTAACAAATGGTACGTGGGAAGTTGTGGAGTTTTGGAAACAGAGTCATTTGAGCAGCCCTCCAGAATTTTAATTTATTGCTGTGTTAATC
Organism: Ceyx melanurus; assembly: GCA_024611195.1. Lineage (NCBI taxonomy): Eukaryota > Metazoa > Chordata > Aves > Coraciiformes > Alcedinidae > Ceyx > Ceyx melanurus. The sequence goes on from JANHGL010002259.1 coordinate 29,815, forward strand.
CTAAAGTAATTGAGTCTTGCATTAAACCAGGCAATCAGGTGAAACTAATGTGAATAGATTAGTACAGTTCTCTTCTACTGACAGTCCAAGAAAACTTTAGTGCTGCTGAGAGAAATCAGCAGAACATACTTTCCCCTGCCCTTTCAGGGTGCTGTTCCATCTTAGTTTCTGTAGCTAAATAGTTTTATTTAGCTTTCTTATTTATAAGAGCATCGAAAACCTTCCAGAGAACTTTACATTTCCTTTTGTTCTCACTTTTGTTTGTAATTTCTGGATCTTTCCTGGTGGCCTGTTCTGCTATATATAGTTTGATCTATCACTGGTGTCATGATAGAATGCTGCAGAGAATTTAATGACCTGTCTGACATCTGTGCTCTGTGCTTCCTCCTATCTCTCTTTCATTCCTGGCTGCACTTGGGAGCACAGAGGGAATGCTTTGCACACTGAACCAATATATTTTGCTTAGATGTAATGTGTTTGGAAGTTTTGATCCTAGTAGACCTGATAAGGACTTGCCTGATAAGGTTGGCAGTGTTAAAAAATGGCAATTCACACTTGCTGATGTTAAGTAAAAGGCCTGTTGAGTGTCACACATCATAAGCTGAAGAGATGGAGGAGCAGAGTGTGGCAGAAAAGCACTTTCTTACTAGAAAGGTGTAAGAAAATGAAAGCTGAGGCAGGTCAAACATGAGTTTTCATTGCCTCATGCTTTTTTTGCACTCTAAACTGTATAATCTCAGACATCTCGAGCCCTTATTGACATCAAATTTCATGTACTCTTAATATTAAGTAGCATAATGTAAGTAACATAGTTAGGTAAGTAACAGATGTTAATTAAAATAGTCTGTGTAAGTTTTCATTCTAAGAATACCATGGTCAAATAAATACACATTAAGACCATGTCCTTAATGAGGATTTACTATGAAAATAAATAGAAAGAGCTGCTATGAGCAAAAAAAAAACCCCTCCCAGCCCACCAGTTTGCACTCTGCATAACTGAAGAAAGGCTCATGTCAGAGACAGTAGTTGTTTGTGTGGATGGCTACTCAACAACTCAGTGTGACAAGGAAGATGTGAAAATCCAGAGGGCTGAAAGGTGTGACAGTCGTGTAAACAGCCCTGAAACAAAAGGCATGACTAATTTCAACCACATTTTTACCAAGGAGCAAGAAACTCGTAGCCAACAGGCAAAGCATGAAGTGAGGCAATTAGAAACCTGTCATTCCACACCAAGAAAATGAGATGCTATCAGTTTAATTATCAGTCAGTGCCATTAAGACAATATAGCTCTGCATAATGAAAGCTGCAGTGACTGGGTGAGACAGGGAATTGTTTTCACAGTAGATTTTCACTTGCAGCCAAGAGTATGTGACCAGTTTACAGGCTTTGACCTTCAACACTTGCATCATTCAAGGAACACTTTGTTTTTCCCTTGACTCCTGAGATTTTTGATCCTAAGCAGCATGTTCAAGTGGATGGAAATGAGCAAAACCACCCACTACAAGTACAGTCTACCCAGCCATGCCCTCTGTCACTGGAATTAGAGCATCTTAACAAATCATCTCTGCTTTAAGACCTTGCATTTGATAACACAGAGCCAGCTTGCAGCTTGGCTTTCCCACTTCTGCTGGGGATTAAGGGGGAATAATGCAATTCCAGAAAATCTAGGTGACAGATGGGCACTCTAGAGGAGGGAGCAGAACCTTTAGGTCTGACTCTCAGCAGCTCATCACTGACTTCATACATGCTGCTGCCCTGTGGCAAGTGCTTAATGGCTTAGTCCTCATTAAACAGTGCACTCACTTGATTACTCTCTTAGTCAAGTATTTGAATATTGAATGTTTCTTGCCCTAAGTGTCTTTTTCTGTGCTGTTCTTAAGGATTCTCAGTGGTTACTGTATTCCACTCCAGGGTCATGACATTAACATGGGAAGAAATTCTTAATATCTAGTATGCACTGTGAAGGCCAGTAGAGCAGATAAATAAGTAAAGGCCAATTCCAAGCTGATAGAATGGTATCATATTCTGAATATTGAAATATTTTTCCACCAAACTATGAGACCATTCACTTCATTCCCAATTACTGCCTTTCTCCTCCTAGCAATTGAGAAAGAACAGAGCTTGTTTGCAAGATGTAGAAGTGTTGTTTTTATGATCTTTATGATCAATACATCTAGGTTGTGATCAATCTGGGAGCTGGATCTTGCACATCTAGCAGATGATCTAAATCACTTTTGAACACATCTAGTGACCAGTTGCCACTTCTGTTATTTTTCTGTACATAGTGTTGGGAAATACATCTTGATTTCTTTGCCACGAGGGCATTTTTGTTGTTTCAGTATGCAAATAACTGCTGTCTTTCCTCAAATCTCTACAGATATTTTCAGTGGCCACACTCTTTATTAAAGGTACAAGCTGCTTCTGAGGTTTTCCTCAACACTCAATAGAATTAAAGACTTTCTGAAGACAGGCTATTCCATTTTCAAGCAAGGTGAAGAAGATTCCAGTAACTAAACTCCAAATTTTGGTACTTAATTTAAAGAGTGATTGGGTGACTTTGGGGTTGTATTTCCAGCTAAGCTATACACTTTGAAAATTCATGATACTGGAAGAATTAAATTTGATTTTTTAATTTTTTTTTTTGCATAAAAGTCAAAAAAAGTGAACCCAACACATTTTCTGTCAGAAGAGCTCAATGGTCACCAGCAAAAAAGGGACATCTGGGGTTCACAGAGTGTAGATCCTTTGTGTAATATGTATGAGAGAAAAACTGGAGGGTTCTGTTGGTTTCTCAAGAAGCTGACTCTAGATGTAGCTGATTCATCCTGACAGAAGTTACCCAGGGGCTGACAAGCAGCTTAGTCACAACAGGACTTGTGCATGTCTCTTCTGATAAACTGTGATACTATTTTCTTCTAATTACCTGCCTGTGGCAGGTTTAGCATGGTTTTTTACACTGGCATGTGTACTACTTACATATCCTTCTGTATTAACCAGCTTTGCTATATTCCCCATTCAAATATATTCTGATATTTCTTTTTCATCTGCTGGTTTTAGGCACTTAAGAATTGTGAGGTGAGAATTAATTAAATGTATTTTGTCATTAATAATTATCATTTATCATTACCTCTCAAAAAAATCTTCAGTTGTATTACTATTTAATCTTGTTTTTCAAAACAAACTCCATCTGTGGAGGTTTTTTTCCCTATTTTCAAGTTTTTTTGGCATTTAATGTAGAATTGTCATTCTGCCATTACCTGGATGTTTTCTATTTGTCCTCATTATCTAGTATCTGGAGAATTACTGGTTATTCCTGGAGGGGTAGTAGCAGTGAATGGAAATTTCATCCTGGAGAAGCCTTTTAGAAAGTCAGCATTCCACCATCATTCTTAATTCACATACCAAGAGGTAAATACCCTGAAAATAGTTGAGAACACAGCCTGCAGCTCTGGGGAAGTTGTAGGGTTAATCTAAGAGATTTCTCTGGTTAATTCACCATCAATTTAGTCTTTGCAGTGTTTTATCCAGTGAAGGATCTGCTTTTACTGCCCAGGTTGTGGTTAATCTGCTCTCTACATTAATTTCACAGGAGTTTTCATTTAACTGGAGTGTGTTAGTTGCTTCACACTTATTATAAGGGCTGCTGTGGTGAATATTTTTGACCAAAAAATGCTGATAGAGTTAGTTTTGGACACAGCTCACTTACCACAGACAGATGCAGGATTCCAGCTGAGGCCACAGTATCCTCAGGCACAACATGTCAGGTGCAACTTAGGAAGAATTTCAGTGCAGTTCAGAATAAACCAATATTTTATAACAAAAAAAGTTATAAAGTTCCATAAAGAACAGCTTCATCTACATTTGTCATAAAATTTAGAAATATTAGGAATGGGAGAGGCAAAACAACATTTCATTACTTCATTTCTTCATTATTATATATTATATATATAAAACTCATTATGCTTTTGAATATTCAAAGTCTTAGAGCCAGAGTTGTTACCATCCAGTCATGTCCTGAGTTTATTTATTCAGTTTCACTTCTCATCTCTTCCTTGACAGAAATTCATGACTCATGAAGGCTTCCTTTATGGGAAGAAAAAAAAACTTTTTGTGCCTAAAAATATGATTTAGCTGGTTCAGAAGCAGTGGAAGTTGATTCTGCACCTCCTGCAACAGCTTTCCAGGCAAAACCCTAACAGGAGATGCTTCCTGCACTCTGAATTTGGTGTTTATTTTTAGTTTTTATGTGCAACCTAAAGACACACAGATTATGAATGGTAATGCCATTCTTTTTATAACCAGTAAGGATGAGATGCTTTACTGGTTTTACATGACTAGGAGACAGTGAAGAGGATTTCCTCTCACCTCCTTCCTCAGCTTGAATTTCCATAGTTTGGTTTTTGTAGGGGAAAAAAAATAGATATATTTCATGGTCTTAGTCAGTTTAGTGGATTTAAAAATCCACTTTATCACTGGATTTCCTTACAGATGCAGGTTTCATCACACCCCTTGTTGACCTCCCAACTACTACAACTCTGTTTTCTCTCTGAACCTACCTGACAGGAGGCTGCAGTGAGGTGGGTGAAGAACTAGAGGAATGGGCTGAGGTTGCACCAGGGGAGGTTTAGATTGGATTTTTTGTTAGGATTTATTACAGTGATTTATTGTTAGGATTCCTTTCTTTCAAACATGATTTTTAACCTTTCTGATAATTATAGAGATGCTCATTCAGAATATTTTCTGATGACTGAAGATAAATACTTTTGTTTGTTTGTTTTTGCCTGTTGTTAGGATTGAATATGATATTTTTCTAGGAGTAAATCACCAAATTACACAGATTTCAGATCATTTAGCCAGTTATATGAAAGGAAAATTAAGTGTCTCAATCCCAGAGGCTCTTTCTGACACAGAATACTGCTGTAAAATGGGAGAAAACCATCAGAAGCCTCAAAAAGCTGTGTTTTCAAAGGTCCAGCTCCATTGCCTGCTCACTCCAAGACTGAGTCACCTCTGCCTCCATCAGTCTGGCCTGGTGTGTTCTTAAAGAGCTCAGAGGAGAGAAATTCTGCAGTCCTCCTGCTACACAAAGTCTGTAGGAGAGTCACTGAAAAAAGAGTTTTCATGCCAGGGTGTGACAGAGCTGCCTCAAGGTGAGTTTGGAAAACACATTTTTTGAGGTTCTCTGGTGTGTTTGTCTTGATTTAGGAAGCCCCAGCTCCCAGATGCTGGAAAACAAAAGGGTCTGGAAACAATTGTGCTTTGTGTGTAGGATCAAGCTGTCATCATTTGAATGGGGCAGGTAGCTGAAAAGTGGTTTGAAAACAACATATTGATCAACTATCTGTTTTCTCAAGATATTTTATGTATCTGACTGCATCTCACCAACTGAAAATGATTTTCATTTGGAAAATGAAGCCTGTTTAGCTCATCCTTTGAGGAAAAAACATTGAGACTAGGTCTGATCTCTATTTTCTGGGAAAGTGCTTCACTGAGCAATGCCAAAACTTCTTTTTTTTCATGCACATTTCTTTTTTTTTTTCAAACCACATGTTCGTGTTGCTCGCTACAAAATGCCACATTTTCCACTTTAGCAAAGAGCTTTGAAGAAAAACACTTTAAATATCATAGGTCTCTAAGAAATTAAAGCATCTTTGAGTCAAAGCAGTGAGCTGCCACACACCTATAAAAGAATAAACATCTTTGCAGGTAATCTGGGTGCTGAGAAAAAAAGAGAGAAGGCATATCAGAGAAAAAACCAATTAAAAATCATTGATTTGAATGTGAGAAATCTAGGAAGTTTTTGTTGCAGAAATATGGAATTCTTTTCAGTAGCTGATAAGGGTAAGAAAGCATTTCTGCAGAGGAAGATAATCTTGAAAATGAGGTTTAAACAGAATTTATGAAAACTTAGAACATTCTCTGTCCTCAGAAACACCTGGCAGAGTTTACACAGCTTTTCTTGCCAAACACTTTGAGTTCTGTCTCCAAAAAGCTTTTGAGCTATTTAGTCCATTAGTGCTAGTCTTCCAAGAATTCTTTTGATAACCAGATCTCTAGTAATGCAAACACTTTCTGTAAGACACTAATAGAAGGAGTCAGAAGAATTGATTTTCCTTTCCATTTCTGAAGGAGAAAAAAAAAAATCATCTGTTTTTGCTGACATCCAGGTATGATTTTATTCAATAAAATTCAAGTTCTTTCTCTTCTGACACCCAGCTCTTTTCAAGTCAGAAATCTTGAAGGTAGCCTCACTTCAGACATGTTGCTGTTTGAGGGGTGTTACCTCACAGAGCTGCTGTGGGATTTAGGGAGCTGTCAGCACTCCCAACCACTTCTCCCTCACATCAGCACTGTCAATTCTTTTACTGCTGGTGGCACAGCAGTGTTCCTGCAGTTTCTGTTTTGCTGTCTTCTCCTCAGCTCAGTCCCAGGGCAGAGACACTGAGGTTGGAGGTTTCAGAGGAGGAGCAGAACGTGGCATATTTCCTTTTTTCTTCTTTGCCTCCTCTTTTTCTGCTGGCTGGCAAACTGGCTGATGTCAGTTGGTTTGGGAGAGTAAAAGGGGAGCAAGAAACCCCACGGAGCTGGTCAGGATTTGATCTCTGTGTGGATTTCAGTCCCATCCCCAAGCTGCTTCCCAGGAGTGCTGACAGCTTTGCCCTTTCATTTCTGGGTAATTTTTATTCCTTGTAGTTTCACCAGAACAATAGTGTGAGACAGCTGGAAAACAGGAGCATTCTGGTTGATTATGAGCCAGGAAGGCCACTCTCCATCATATTTGAGGACATCCTCCTGCCAAGGTGGAGAGATGGGGAATTACTGGTGGACTGTTGAGTGGATAAGGAAGACCGGGTGAGCTCTGGAAGCCTCTTCCAGTTCAAAACATTCTATGACTGAGCAGGGAGAGAAACAGAGAACATTTCTGCTGTGCTGGAGATGGCAGGTGGGTGCTGGCACCTGATGATCTTCGGGGTCTTTTCCAGCCTTCATGGCACTGTTCTAGCCCTAGGAAGATCAGCCCTTGTCGCCAAGCAGCGGGAGGGACCAGCCTGAGCATCCCAGGGTGCTGAAGAAGAGCTGCTTCACCAGCTGCTGTTCCAGATGTGCCCGAGGAGCACCATCGCCATCTACTGACTGCTGCAGCCTGTTCCTGCCTGCACCCCAGGCATTTGAGGGGTGGCAATAAGTGTAATGTGCATTTTTATTCCCCTGGTTCAAAAGAAAAAAAAATACAAAAGCGTTTTGTAATTTTTATGGGTTTAATTAATTAATTTCTTTTCTTTTTTTTTTACATAAAGTGGCCTAAAGTGCTGATTTTCTTTCTCAACAGCACAGCAAGCACAAAAATATTGAGGTAACCCTGATGTGGTAAAATGAGTTAGTCCATATACTATGGAAAATACAACCCATTTTCCATATGAAAAATTCCATTTTATTCTATTATTCTTCTATCAGCTGAGTCCTTTTTTACATCAATGCTTTTTCTATTCCTTAGGAATTTAAAAAATAGGGTTTTGTCAGGACAAGTTTCTTCACTCCCCTGTGGAAAGTCATCACTTGTGTGCTCTGGATCTTTTAATTCTCTTTTTTTCCCTAGTAGTTTATTCATCTGTGTGGCATTGGTTCCTGCTTAGGCATAAAAAACCAGTAGAATTTTCATTTTCTTAGTTTCCGTTTCTTAGTTTCTTAGTTTTTCTTTTCCTTTTCAAGTTTTAATGGCCCTTCAGGGCAGCTGGTAGCTCTGAAACAACCATGTATTGAAGAAGGAAAAAAAACCCCTGAATTTCAATGCCAAATACCTGCACACCTAAAATCCATTATTATCTTGTCTCCTGTTGCTGCCTTATCTCCTACATGGTATGAAACAAGTGAAAATCTTGTGTAAGTTGAGTAAAGTTGAATCTCTTCTCCCATACTTCACTAAATCATTTTTTTCCTGTTTTGAAGAACCAAGGAACTTTTATTATAACATCAAAATGTGGAATGTACTGGACAAATTCAAACAGTACAGAAAGAAAACCAAGAAAATTCAAAATATATTCCTTTATTTTACCTCTGTGGTCATCAAAAAGTTCCTCCTAAATCACTTTAGTCTTTCTTGCCACTGAGATTTAGCCATCTACTGGAAAAAATAGGAAAAGATGATCTCAAAGTGAAAATAGTGATCTCAAAGACATATTAGTGTGACACTTCAGTGTCACAGCCAGGCATTTCTTCTTTTAATTGGGTTAATTGTGCAGTTTTGTCCCTTCAGTGTTGCTTTCCTGTGGCAGATGGCCCAGTGTTATAAATACTTTGCATGACATCCCCTCTATTTTCCTAATCTCCATTGTGAATTTCCCATTGGTAATGACTAATGACAGTTTCCTAGCCAGCAACTTGTAATAGATTATTTTTTTTTCCCCTTTCTTAATCTCTGCCTGTCCTCAGCAGCACTGTTTTGTTTAATAATTTAATCAGTTCAGTAACAGTATAATATTAGAGAATTGAGCTATTGCTTTAGGATTTTTTGAAATGCAAAACACCCATGAAGTAGTCACTGATTAATATTTCAGTGTTGATAGAAAATACACTTTTCTGAAGACATGGAAAGGGTTTTTCTCCCTCTGCTTGAATACTTTTCTTCCCTTGGCTCTTTCTGGGTCCCCTGGATGTTTCCTGAACCCCAGCAGTGGTGGGGCAGCACTAGCAGGTGGCTGTAGGACAATCTGATGATTTCACAGCAGTTTGTGAGATTTCACAGTTTAATTTCACACTTTGTGTTCCTCCCCAGTCTGGATTTGTATTTTTATATTTATCTCCCAACCACAGTCTGGATTTGGAAGCTCTCAATGCAGAGATAAGGAGAAAAGGGGTGCTGGCCAAAGCTTATTATCACTCAGATATTAGGATGAGTTTGATCCTAAGTTTAAAATGAGTAAGTTCATAGCTTTTTACTCAGAATTCCACAGAATTCTTGTTGAGGCTGGAACAGACCTTTGAGATCAAGTCCAGCCTAAGTCCACAACACCCAGCTAGACCATGGCACTAAGTGCCACATCCAACTTTTAATTCAATTTTTTTTTTAATACAAAAGTGCTTTCTGCAGACATCACCCCCCCATAACTTCCATCTTCTCCCCACCTCTCCAGAGTGAAAGTGGAAGTTCAACTGACTACTTCTTTAATGTTTTTTTTAAGGCAACTCATCTGTGTTAATGCAGCTGCCCTGCCTACCTGCAGGAGCTTTGATGTTCCCTAGCTTGCTGTAGGTGCTTGCAAGTGCCAGGCACCTTCTCAGTGTACTGCTTATTCCTCAGTGTTGCTGCTATTAGTGGTGATTTATTTCATATACTGAATGGTGATCCTGAGAGCTTTAATTAATCTGCTTTTTCTCATGGGTGCTGCAGAAGGGACAGGATGGGCTGAGTTCTGCCTTGGGTGTCCTGCACATTGCCAGGAACCCACCCAAGTGATAGTGCCCAGGGAGAGAAGGGAGTCAGCATGGCCTGGTAGCAAACCAATTCATAACCAATTGAGGAATAAACATGGAAATGCACCTGGAAAACTTCTCTTTGAGGGAGGAGTGGGGAGCAGATGCCCTTCATAGAAAAAGGAAAATATAATTAATATTTGATCACTGTTTGCTGCTACCCTTTCCAGAAAAGCCAAAATAGAATGGATAAACTGTTTGCTGATACTGAAAACTTCCAGGGAGGCTTAATCCCAAATATTTTTTCCTTTTCCCTCTGGCAGGCACGAGCATCTTCACTGTTTATGAAGCAGCTTCTCAGGAAGGTTGGGTGTTCCTGATGTACCGAGCAATCGACAGCTTCCCCCGGTGGCGTTCCTACTTCTACTTCATCACCTTAATTTTCTTCCTAGCCTGGCTTGTTAAGGTACTGAAAAAAATGCCTTCTTTGATATCATATGAGAAGGAATTTCTTCCCTTTGCTGCTTTCAGTCAGCCATTCTTTCTTGTCCTTTTTTTTTTTTTTCCAGAATGTTTTCATCGCAGTCATCATTGAAACCTTTGCAGAGATTCGAGTGCAGTTCCAACAGATGTGGGGCTCCAGGAGCAGCACCACTTCAACTGCCACCACCCAGGTGAAGCCCCTGAAATGCTGAGATGCTCTGGGATTCATTTATTAATTAATATCAAGCTGAAATTTCCTCATAATTATTATTTATTTCTGGTTTATTTGACTTCGCATGACTTTATATCTATTTTATAGTTGGATTTTCATACCAAATTATGTTCTAGGTTATATTCAGCTAGGCTTGCTCTTGAATATCACTTCTGGTGCTAAGAAAGAATAGATGAAAATTCAGGTTGTGGCAGGAATAAGATGTCAAAGGGCAGCTGAAGTATCTGGGGATGCTGGTGATGGGATTGAGAAGGGGATTTTGATCCCAAGGAGGAATGAGGGTCTGAGGCAAGAGCCACACCAGTGGTTGAGGTAGCTCTAGTCATTTTCTGCCTGCTGCTACATTTTTCACCTCAAATAAGATTTGGGGCAATAATTCCTAAGCTATCTATGTCTTTGTCAAAGCAGACTTGGTGATATCCATTTAAAACCTAACAAAAAAGAAAAGGTTGTCTAATTTCCATTTGCACCCTGCAACTTATTTCTTGCTCACAATGTCTTTGTGTTTCCTCAGGATAAGTTTAAATTAATATTTATTCTGAACAAGTATTGTCTAATGATACTGATAAAAAATTAGTTTAATCAGTTTTTTTATTAGGACTAACAGAGACATATTGTGTTGGCTGTTATCTGAGTAAAACTCAGCACCTATTAATGTTGAAATAAAAGCATGTTGTGTTTTTTTCTGTAGAAGTAAGAACCATTTCCCTCTTCTTTTCAACTAACTCTCATCAAAGTGTATGCAGGTCCTTGAGGGGAATATTTTAGATTTCACTTCTATTTCTTTTGGCACGTGAAAGATTTCTGACAACAGTTTTCCTTTTCAAGATGTTTCATGAAGATGCTGCTGGAGGTTGGCAGCTCGTGGCTGTGGATGTGAATAAACCCCAGGGCAGAGCTCCTGCCTGTCTACAGGTAGGACATTTTAGTTTTTTTAAATATAAAATAGCATAAAGAATCATTCTTTGACTCTCAGACTTTATATGCAGACTGATTCCTAGGTTATTCAGAAAAGAAATGCTTGTTTATTGACTTCAAACTACAGTAACAGATGCCAAGAAGCATAATAAATACAGAAATACCTCATTTCTTTGAAATTAGAGTGGCAGAAGAAGGGGGAAGAGCCATGTAGGTAGTAACCAAACAGTGTCTGAAACTTCCACATTTCATATTCTCACTTGGATGTAGGGGAGTTTGTAAAACTCTATCCTCACATTTAAATCAATTCAGAAGTAATATTTCCAGAAATCCCTTTTTATTACAGCACACTGTACAGCAGCTCACAGTTGGATTTGTCACTTCTGGATGGAACAAACTTGGTTCAGAGCAGAAAGCCAAGTCTTAGCACTCCAGCATGATGTGTGCTGCCAGTTTGGGTTGTGTTTGGTTAAATGTGTAAACTAAAACACACATGCTTGTTGGCAGGGGGGGTGTTGCTGAACGTGAGGCTGGCAAGCACCTTGGATCCCCTGCACAAGGCTCAAAGTAGCTCTGCTGTGTCAAAACACTAAAATACATTTAATTAGAGCATGTTTTAGCTGAGCCTTCCTCTTCCCAAATGTGATTCTTGACTTTGACAGCAACTGAAACATCATTTGTGGTGTTCTCAAGAAACAGTTCCAGGTATGTGGAGAAAATCACAAGGAAAAATCTTCTGGGTGAGGTTAAGAAAGCCTTTGGTTTACCTGCTCTGTCTTTACCCCTAATAATATAAATACACACACCTTTATTAACCCCACTTTATTGTGAGATGAATTACTGGTTCAGTTCTATCCATCCAAAGTAAAAATAATTTTTTTTCCTAAAAAAATCATGGATTTAAAGCTTTTCCAGTATATTAAAGGCATCCTTGAGGCATGAAGGCCCTAGTGAGAGATAGGGCAGTTCTTTTCTAAGGGTTTGGGTGAACTTTGTTCCTAAATCAGAATCTAGGAGAGAGTTAATCACACTGGAGAATAGATATCCTACCTTTAGGATGCATTCAATTAATATGCATTCTTCTGACCTTTATTAGCTAAATATATTGTCATTCAATATCCTGTGAAGGATGGAGCTCTTAGGAAAAGGTAGTGAGGACTCTCTATTGAGCTGTATCATTTTAATTAAATTTTGCAGCTAAGTTTGGTTTTATTAATTCCTCTCTGAGCTCTGCAAATATTACTGCTCCAAATATGAAAGGGAACATCATTATAAGTTCTGTTCCAGCACTTACATGGGTCTGGGTCTGTGCTTTGGTGAAACTCCACTCATTATTTCACATTTACTTCCTCAACAAACTCTCCTGAGCATCAGGAGAGGAAACAGCCCAGGGAGAGACTCTGGGTTCAACTGACAAATCTTGGGTAGACCTTGAGAAAAATACTTTGTGTGGGTTCTGGTTTTCACCTCTCTGTCCTAATGAGGGGTAAAGAGGCTTTGATTTCACTCTAATGCTTTTGTGTTGGTTGCATTTTCCTTTCCAAGTGTTCCCAAAGGTGCTTTGTGGTCTTTTGTTTCTTGTTCTTACCAAGGCTGGCATTGATTTAAATCTTGATTTGCTTTTGTCACTGAAAAATCATCTCTGTGTTTTCCATTTGGCATGAACCCATGCTGAGGCTCCCACACTGCCACATTATTTTGCTGTTGTTGATATTACTTTAACACACTGTGGTGTGTTAGAACTTCCTGCCTCCAGTGATTTACTTCTACAAGCACAGTAGGAAACTCTCAGTTGACAAATGAAAAGCTAAGCATTAGGTTCCAGAAAAAAAAAATAAATCCTTTAAAATGTCTTTGAACATTATTTATCCCTTTAATCCCATGTTAAAGCCACTTTATTATTCCTTTCCTGTTCATTTTTGAGGTTTCTGGTGTTTTTAGCCCTCATTTCTTCTCTTTGTCTTCCTGTCCACAAAGACTTGTAAATTATAGATGGAAAGATTCAACTCACATGTCTTCTGTGAAGCTGTATTTGCTATTCCTAACCTCTTCAGTCTTCTCCATATGTAGTTTTGTAGTGAACAGAGGAGCTCTGGAACTGTGAATCCTGTGGAAAACAATAACCCAGAGAGCAGTTCCCTGTTATACTAATATTTTTGTGTCAGATATCCAGCAGAAATGGAATGATGTGTAGAGAAAGTGTGTTTGAAAACACTGTGTGTGATGTGCCAGCATGAATGGAAGCCATCACTTACTCACAAACTATGTGCACTCATCCTTTGGTAGTAAAATCTTCAAGAGATGAAAAATAATATATTAATTTTTAATTAAAAATACTATATTCATTTTTAATTACATGTGCTGCATCTAAGGAAGAAACACAAGGTCACAAAGCTATGACCTGAGCAAGCAAGCAACATGATTCCAGTGCTCTTCAACATCTGATTAATGTCAGAAGTTAACCATATCTTTTTGCCTCAAAGTGAATCCTTTATGCTGTGTATTATCATCTGAATATATTGCAGATTTGGTACCATTTTAGAGAATCTGGAAGGAGAGATTAAAAGATCAAAAGACAGAAAACATATGGAGGGTGGAGGAGACACAGCCAGAGAAGCACAAAGTATTTTAGCAGTTTCATGATGTATATATTGAAGGAAAAAGAGAGAAATGAGACCAAACAGTACTCAGGAGTTTTCAGTGCAGGAATGTGGAGAGAGCATAAGTGGTTTTTTCTCCTCTTCCATGGAAAGTAATTATTGGTAAATCAGAAAAGTGGTGGTCTATTTATATAGTAATTTGCCCTTTAGTGTAACTTTGGATTGAAGCAGAAGGTATTTCTACTCAGTTCTCTTCATACCTACACTGGCTTTCATTAAATACATATATATGAAATATATACCAGTTAATAATTCCAATTAATTGCACTGATTTATCTCTTAGATTCTGTGATAAAGCAGATTCCAAATCCTGTTCTGAGACTGTCATGGAAAAAAAATAAATCTATTTCTTTATTTAATGTTCTCATTTAGAAAGTTAACAGAAGCTTCTATAGTTCAGTCATGTACTTGGCACTGCAAGTTTCATTTTCCTCAGGAGCAGAGCACACAAAGTGTAATATAAAATTAAGATGCTAGTTTTGGTGAGGTGAAAACAGTGGGGAAAAAAATGAAGTGGAATGTCAGACACTGCAGGGAAAATCAACATGTTGGACACAGTGAAGTCCAGCCCCAGCCAAACTTCCCATCCTCAATTCTATATGGGAAGATAGTAAATACTGGAGATTATGAAAAGATAATAATAAGAAAAAAGGAAAGTATTTAAAGAAATAATTAATTCAGGCATCTGAAATGATTATAGGGCAACTGTAATGTGAGTGAGCTGATGCTGAGCTGTTGAGAACCACCATCTTATTCTGATATGAATTAAAAAATCTCATAAAATGGAGAATCAAACATACTTTGCCCATATACATTTTTTGCATGCTTCAATTCCCCATTTTTTACTGAAAGGGATCTGAAATATAGTAATGATGTAGAAACTAGCAGACAAACAAGGCTTTTGCTGTGGCTCCAAAATCAGCCAGCACCAGAAATAGGCAGCTATAGATCATCCTTCTCTGAGCTTCTGCATATCCATTTATTTCCATTTATTCCATCATTCTCCAGCTTGGCCTCCAGCAATCACTCATGGAGAGACTTTCTGAAGTGGATGTTAAATTTAGGCCATTATATTTAGGATCTGTTGATGGATTTATCACCTATCAATTTGTCTAGTCTTTTTTTTTTTTCAAAGCCATTTATCATTTTGGCCTCCAGAATATCTGGTAGGAACAAGGTACATAAGTAACCATGTAGCACTTCAGTTGATAACAACAGAGGAATTAATTTGCAGATTTTCCTGAGATTGATTAGAAATTACAAAAAAAAAATATATATAGTGCAAAGATTATTGGTTTTAATTGTGAGATGGATTCTCCTTTTCAAGAAAAAAAAGAATTTGAAAGAAGAAAACCTGGCAGTGCCAGGGTAGAGATGAGTGCCTGAGGGTGAGAAAAAGAAAGAATGGAGTGTGGTTGGTTTCTGTTTGTGCAAATGGAATTACCAGTGATGAAGAATATGACCTGTGAGTATCAGGACTGCAAAAAAAAATGACTTATTGAATTTATTGACAAGCATGGCATTTGTAAAACAGCTTCCCAATCTGCTACAGGTAACATTCTGGCATTAACAAACATTAATTAGCTTCCTGATTATTAGATTGCTGTTGTCATTTTGTCTGTGCTTGTTTTGCAGTTGTAGATGTGCATCTAAAAGTCATTTTCAAGGGGGTGGAGAGCTGCATGGATATTTCCAATCTGCAAGTCAGATTCCCTTCCTTTCCTTCCTCTTCACTGCAGAGTAAATTACTAGCCACCATTTTTAACAATCCAACCACAGAAACTAAACAAAACAGAAAGAAAACCTGTTACTGATTCCAGTGTTTTGTGTTTGAACAAATAGATGGAATGAACAGGACTAGCTCAGCTTGAACATGTCATTTTCCTGCAGGTTTGAAATACCAGAATCCCATCACAGAGAGAAATCAGGGAGGTTGTGGAGATCTCTGAACTCCCCCTTACCTGTGGACAAGCTGAAAGTAGAATATTTTGTGTAAAACTCTTTTTCAAACACAAGATTTAAAAGATTGCTTCAGATATGTGTATTTATTTAATTTTTTTTACCCTCAGCCTTTTGCTGGGATCTGAACAGGCAGAGGGGGCCAATTTTCTAGCTGCCTTTTCAGCAGTGGGCTGAAGTGTCCAACTCACACTCAGAATTTGCACTTAGACATTATGGGGCACATCAGTGTCAGTGAATTAGAGAAGCTATTGGGTAAAGCCACCAAAATTAAAGTTCAGATGAGTTTCCTTTAGAAAATGGGATTGCTGGGGTTAAATATGTCCAGTGTTTCAGATCCCATCACAGTGAAAACAGGTATTTAAGTTGTCAGGTAGCTTTTTTGTGTTTAGCACAATGACAGCAATCAGAGTGCTGGAAGCAGCAGCAGCAGCAGCATGATTTCCCTGAGAGCTGGAACTTGGATGACAGATTTGAGCAAAGTAGAAGACTGCAGAGATTTACAATAAAACCAGCAGGGTAATTTAATTTTTTTTGCTTCGTGTAATTGTTTTTCCCCACATATTTTTCATATTTTTTAAGTTTCTCAAAGAAATATCTCCTCACTAGGACTGTAAAGAACATTAAGTGCTGCAGCTCTGTAGGTTGTTGAATTGTTCTTTGTAGTTTGTTCCTTATAGTTGTTGTTTCTAGGTTTTTGGAAGCAAAAAAATCAAAATAGAAGATCTAAAATCATCTTGCAATATCTTTTTGTTAATATTGGAGTCTCCAATCCTTTAGGCTCTTCAATAATCAGTGGAGAGGGTGATTCCCATGAGGAGGCTGCATCAACTGTGTGGCCTTCCCAGCACCTCAGTGAAGTTCCTAGAATTAGTGGGATAAGTCTGAGCCAAAATAAGCAGCTATTACTAAATTCTGATTTTTTAAGTGTCTGTTTCATATTCAGATTACATTCTTTACTTTTAACTCATGGGAAAAGCAACTCTATGAGAAAAATCTTTGCCTTTTCTTACCTTGTTGTTATTCTGAACACCAACTCTGCAGCCGTTGCCAAACCAGGCTGGCCAGAAGGGTAGAAAATAATTCTACATTGGTGGGGATACCAGAAGATATTTTCTAGTACACAGAAGCAGGAATGGGCATTTAATTTACTTTAATATTTAAAATACAGTTATCCAGCTGAGACAGAAGGGTGAACTGAGTGGAGAGAAGCAGTCCCCTTTAGCAGCTAGCTAGTTGTTCAGTGGGTTTTTTTGGTTATATTTTTATAGGCCTAGACCCACAAGATGCTATTTGGTATTTAAATTGCAGGAGTTTTTCATCATTGCTTTTCACAACCAGTAGTTTTCATTTCATCTTCACCTCCTCCTTGGAAGAGCAGCTGAAGCCACCAAGCCATACGTTATTTAGCCATTAATGCCATCTGCTGCAGCTAATCCATGTGCTGACATTTGATTAATTGCACAGTACCCAGAGCCTATATAAATAATTTCCTCTGCTCTGTCATAAACTTTTCAGGAAAGTTCAGCTAAGGGAAAGCAGATACATGCACTAATGGGCTTGATTTTGGAAGGTGTTTTCCTACAGAGACAGCTAATAGATCAGAGTTGGCAGAGCTTGCACTGTGCTCCTTTCTTCATTCCTGGCCTGCACTGCCCTTTGGAGGATCCCAGACAACTCAGAGGAGATGCTGAACACTCATTAGTGGAAGCTGACTGCACACCCAGCTCTGGCTGCATGCAGCTTTGCCATCCAGGTTGTTATTCTGGTGGCTCAGAACTATCAGCTTGGAGAGCTTCTCAGTTTTTATTTCTAAGCTGTTTCTCTTTTGCTGAGCAACTGCCTCCTGCTGACTCTTCATGGCTGCTTGCAAGAGAAGTCTTAACTATTTTCACCTTCAGTTCCTCCATTTCAGTGAAATAAGTTAGAAAGTGAAATAAGTTAGAAGCAAATACTAATAAATCCATTCACAGATCCTTCTTTTCTTTTCTCTTCTTTCTTTTTTCTCTTTCTCTTTCTTTCTTTCTTTCTTTCTTTCTTTCTTTCTTTCTTTCTTTCTTTCTTTCTTTCTTTCTTCCTTCCTTCCTTC
>JANHGL010002261.1:14749-32073 GCA_024611195.1 Ceyx melanurus
CCTTCCCCACTTATAACTTTTGAATCTGCTGGCCAATTTATGTAAAGGAGAAGGGGTCTTAGAAGTATTCCTAACAAAGTCATGAAAATAGGCAGCTAGAGAAAGGATAAAGACTAGCCAGATATCAAACTGAGCTCAGTTCAAGGCACAAAAATTGATAAAGCCACACTGTGTTGATACCACAGTAGCAACATTTATATGTGTATTCCTCCCCTTATAGTTTACTGGTGCCATAGTAAATTTATCAACCTATTCATTGTTTTTCACTTGGTTTACAACCTTGAGGTATGTGAAATCAGTCAAAAGAACCTGCTGAGCCCAGATAGCCTTGGTTCAGCCTCTGGGACCTATTTACACACTGTAAGATTCAATTACCAGAATTTCATGGGCTAAACATCCAAAAATCTCATCTCCAAAGGTGACATAATCCAGCGATTCACGAACAAACTCTTCTGCTGTCTTGGTAATAAGGCCGGGTTTCTGGTACATTGTCATTGGAGTAGAAACACCATAAGGAGCCACTACCTAAAATACTAAATTATATTAGCAGTGCAAAGTCATCTAGCATTTACATAAGGCCACTCACTTTGCAGAATCGTCCAGCATGTGACAAATTGTAACAGGTATTTGCAATAGATCAAGGTACTATACAGAATAAGTGAAGTTACTGTGGTGGAATAATAAAAAAAGCTGCATAGAGGGAGAAGACAGAGATCTAACAGGGTCACCCAGAACTTCACCAAGGATGGCTACACCATACATTTTTAGGCACCACAGATATTCTTGAAAACTTGTTTTTAAGGGAAGGCAAATATGGCAAGATACAGAATCACCTGTATGATAATTCCTTTTGCCTTATATTCTGCTTGTAGTGCTCTGGAGAAGATGCTTATAAAAGCCTAGAATAAAACAAACCAAAATCACATTAGCACAGGAGACTAAGTACTTTCACCTGTTCTCGCAAATATGTTCAAACAGGTCCTTAACAAAAATAGCCAAGTATCTTATAATCTAAAGCACAGTGCAGTGCTGAAGAGCATATAAATGAATTTTTTAAGACATGGTTTCTACTGGCACACATGAGCAATGGCAAGATCAACTGTTTGCCTACACTAGACTTGGAATTAGCCTAAGCCAGACATGAATAAAGTGCTACTGCACACTGCACTGAAAGTCTGTCACATTTATGGAAGTGCAGAGACAAGAACCTGAGTTCCATTTATTCCAACTACTGTTACATGTGTCTCTCTTCTCTGGCTGACACACTCATAATTGAATGTTTACACTGCTGTTTCTCTTGCAATAAAAAGAGGAGTGAAATACAACTTGTACTTTCAGTGTATACCTATTAGCACAGCATATAACTTAAGATTTTCAAAGTCAGGTATTAGAGGATTTGAGTGGACTTGTAGCTTCAGTCTTTAGGGTTTATTTTTGCAGTGCCTCTTCAGAAAATTTTCAAAGTGAAGTCTATGAAGTCAGGCAACTCACTCCCAGGTCGTTTTACTACCTGTAATTTTATTCTTGATTCCATAAGGAAAATAGCACTTATATGCATTTACAGTTTTCAGTAAACTAGCTAAGGCAGCCTGGTAAAAGTTACTACTTCCTGGAAAGAGGACACACTGTGAGTGCTGATAGAATACTATTTAATCAAAGGCAATAATATTCTAGTCATCAGATGCATCTTCAGCTAGACTTCATTTAGACAGCTTCACTGACTCTGAATTCTGAGCTAGTGCTTGTTATTTCAGTGGAGCAACACTGATTTATGTCCTGAAAACCTGGCCCTGTATTGCTGATACAAAAACTTTGGTAAACCCTTGATGGGGATTTCTTTATAAAGCAATGTGAGAGACTTACTTTAGAAGCCGAGTACATTGTGTATAGTGGACAAGGGAAAGTACCCAGACCGGAGGATAGATTCAGAATAAGACCCTTCTGTCTGAAATTTAATTTAAACAGTTACATTCAGTTTACATTTGACAGTATTATAGTAAAAGACTGCACAGGGGGAAAAAAACATTTCTCCCCCAGAAGGCATAGCTCTCCTGTTATATTGTAGACTACTCTTTCAAAAACCTCTATTTTTATGGTTCAGTTAGGTATAATTAAGTCTAAAACAGCCAGGAATAATGTCTTAAGGGAAATTTAAATGCACAATGCAATCAGAACCATGGGAACGTTGTACACGCTATTGTACATGTAAAAGAGCAAAAAAATACCATCAGAGGAAAGATTTTATGCTTCTAAGTAATTGGTAGGTCCCTTTTCTCATTAGCTAGCACATTCTTTTTCCTGCTCCATGAACTTGTTCTTTTAGCTTCCCTGTTCACAACTCCCTGTACAAATCACTAAAATCAATTCTTTCAGCAACAAGGAGGAAACAAAAAACCAAAACAATTAAAAAGCAAGAGCTTATTTTGTTGCCACAACAAAAAACATGCACTGGCTTCTAAAATGCAGTAGTTAATAATGTTCTCTAGAAACTTCATCTGAAGACCTTAAGTTCTGTTTTAAGGACTCCCATGTATAAAACATGCATTGTATAAAAGGGAACCTTAACTGCATAGCTGAATTGATCTCTCTGATGTAGTAGCGGTATTTCCAGAGCTTGAAAAGTATTATTCCAAGCACAGCTATTACTCATAGAAGAATACAGCAATATATACAAATTAAATTTCCTGCTTAATTAGACCATTTACACGTCATTTTATTTCTTCAAGACCTGCAGGTTTTACTGGACACAAACCTGCATTTCACCTTTTTCTGTTTACAGTAAACTGACAATTTGTGGCAGTACCTGTCATTCATTCACACAGCATTAACAGCAACAGAAAAAATATTTCTGATTGACATACTGTAAAGTGCAGAAATTAACCACCGAATAAACTGGACGTAGAAGCTAAAAGCTTTTGGAAGTTTTTAAAAAAAATAATTCTTTTTACCTTGGCTCCATTTTTTTCAAGATAATTTTTGTCATCTGAAAGACAAGTATGTTGAGAATTATATCTGTTCTTCCTGTTTCCAATTGCATTTTCAACGATCTTGTTTTATTAAAACTACAACAAGAATAAAAAATCCCACCACGACCACCAAACCAAACCAAACCAAACCACAACAGCAACAACAACAAACCACAGAGAACCCACAACAAACAAAAAAACAAAACAAAGAGATTTAAAGATGGTTTGGACCCAGGCATGAGAAATCATAGAATCATAGAATGTTAGGGGTTGGAAGGGGCCTAGAAAGATCATCTGGTCCAACCCTCCTGACAGAGCAGGATCACCTAGACCAAATAGCACAGTAATGTGTCGAGGTAGATCTTGAATGTTTCCACAGAGGGAGACTCCACAACCTCCCTGGGCAGCCCGTTCCAGAGCTCTGTCACCCTCACTTGTGTTTACCCTAAACCTCCTGTGCTCCAACTTACATCCATTGCCTCTTGTCCTTGATGACACTGAGAAGAGTTTTGATCCGTCCTCCCTACACTCACCTTTAATATATTTATAGACATGGATGAGGTTCCCTCTCAATCTCCTCTTCTCCAGGCTAAAGAGCCCCAGCTCACTCAGCCTCTCCTCATAAGGGAGATGCTTCTCTCTCTTAATCATCTTGGTGGCCCTGTGCTGGACTCTCTCCAGTAGTTCTCTGTCTTTCTTGAACTGGGGTGCCCAAAATTGTACACAGCATTCCAGGTGGGGTCTCACCAGTGCAGAGTAGAAGGGGAAGAGAACCTCCCTTGACCTGCTGACCACGCTGTTCTTAATGCATCCCAGGATGCCATTTGCCTTCTTGGTTTCAAGGGTGCATTGTTGGCTCATGGTCATCCTCTTGTCCACTAGGACCCCTAGGTCTTTTTCCCCAGAGCTACACTCCAACAGATCAGCCCCCAGCCTGTACTGGTACATGGGGTTGTTCTTCCCAAGATGAAGCACAAGTGCTGGTTAGGAGTATGATTTCCAATTTGTGATTTGGAGGAGGGTGAATGTTCATGAAAGACTGTAAAGGACATCGTTGCAGCAGTGGAGGAAAGGAATCCCCAGGCCCTGGTGAGGCAGAAGAGATTGATTCTGAGGTATATATAAAGTGGGAAATTATAAAGAGAGAACAATTTTGTATCCAGGCTCAGAGGGTACAAAACCCTTGCCTGTTCTAGTGAGGCTTACACATATAGTTAATTCAGATATTGAAGATATTTATATTCTTTTGACATAAAAATATAATAAAATCTAGGAGCAGAAAACTACACTACTTTAGGGAAGAATTTGTTTCCATCTACTGATTATTACATGATTTTGTGTCTGAAGCAATTAAGCAGCGGGACGAATATGGGATGTAAAGTTTTCTAATCAAAGAAAGATGAACATCTGTTGATAATTTTCATGTCATGTTTAGAAAGACATTAGCCAACATTGAGATGAAACACAAGGCCTTTGTTCTGTTTTTGTTTGTGTCAATATGCTTCTTGCAAACCACAGAGCAATACAAATCTCAATCAGAGGTGGAAAGCATTAATTACTAACTGTTCTTTTAAGAGAAGCTGCCAATCAAAATTAGCACCAAGATGTAACAATACAGAATTGGGAGTCAGCTCCCTAAGTTTCTGTTCTGCACTGACACAAAAATATTTTTGCAAACAGAACTGTGACAAAAAATTTAAGTACAGTACAAAAAGTCAAACTACAGATCTTCCTGTCTTGAAGCTTTTGATTCTGAAATAAATATCCCTGTTTACCAAACCAAACATGTTTTTGCAAAATGCTTCAGCTGCAGTGTAATGATGTGTCTCAACAGAGCAACTGTGCTAAAATGTTTCTAGTTAGCTCTGATCAAAATATTTAATAGGCATTGGGGCCTTAAATATTACTGACATTTCTGTGGAAAATTACTATCTGCTGATAGATTAAATGAAAATACATAGGAAAGCTAGTTGGTCAACATTTTGTCAGACTCTTTTTTTCAGATGTAATACATTACAGAGTAACACAGTTGTGATCATACCTTTGTAACAGAAATAATATTGCAGTTGATGAGGTTCTGTGGGAAGCAAGAAAATAGGAAGTTTATAGTTAACTTATTTATAGTTAGCTTCTCTGGGTAACAAAGCCAGCAATTCTAACTGAAAAGCTTTCTATCAAGGCAGCTGCTTTTAGAGCTGCTTAGCTCACCCATAAATTGTCACTCACTGTGCTTATGATGTGGGATACTTCAAGGGAGGTAAGTCCTGATGAATTTCATTTGAAACATGGCATTCAAATCTGCTTTGCATCCCTTTGATTCCATGCACTCTTTTGCCTAGCCCTGTCATGACATGTGGAGAAACCTGGAAGCCTGGTGTCTAGGCAGTGATGGCACTAACATACCAGGCTGGACTCACACAGACAACAAATAACAGAGGTGCCAGGCAGAGACTGAGTGTCTCTCAGTGACAACAAAAGCACTGCCACACAGAGATATCCTCCCAAGACCAGCAAACAAAAACAAGCTGTAGTAGCAGCAAAGGTGCCATCATACAGCTGCACCTCTGAGGGAAGAATCCTGAGGATCTTTAATATGAAGCAGGTGATCATATATAGAGTGAATTGATCCTGAGACAAGTACTAGCAGGGAATATAGCTAGCAAATCTGTGGGGTTTTTATTTTTTTTTTCATGGCTAATACTACAGAGATAAATATCAATAAGGCGATAAAACATTTGGCCACCTGTCAAACTATTCTGTGTCTATAAATTAATTCATCCCAAAAAGTAAACTGTGTTTACATGAGGTTCATTTTTTTTTCATTTTTTTCACAAACTTAAGCAATAGTGTTCCCAAGAACGTAAGTTCTGATAACATGAACAAGAACCCAACACTGCAGCTGTGGCCATGACCAGTCTGGACCCCATTACTCTACAGGAATGGCACAAGCCAGAGAGGCTGCTGATCCCTGCTACAGCCAGGCCAGATGTGCTCCCCCCTCTATTGCTGGGTGCTTGTTGCAGTTTAGTTGAAATTTACCATTCCTTTTCTATTGCAGACTCCTTTGAGCATTAAAAACAAATGACAGTGTACTCCTTCAGGCTGAGTTCTTTTCCCACTCAATTCAATATGTGCAGATTGTAGCAGGGGCAGAATCTGTCCCTTGTTAAATGGAATTACAATTCCTCTTTGTTATATTAGAAGTAGAAACCCACAGAGTAATCCTACCTCATCTATGTCTGGTCCATTAAGGAAACGGCATGGAAGAGGATTATGAAGCATTCCAACATTGTTAACTAATCAAAGGAAATATAATTGTAAGAACCAAATCTAGACAAAGAGCATAGTTCACCTAGTTAAATAACTGGCTTCTCCTTGAGACCCAGAAGCTCTTGAGTTATATGTGAAAAGAAATGCTGTTCAGAACTGAGTCTTGTTCTCACTGAAGTCATCCATACAGACCAGTGATAACTTCAGGGAACAGAAAAACAGATTGTTGCTACAGTTAGGGGATTTGTTTGTTTGTTGTGTTTTGTGGTTGTTGTTTAATTTGTTTCATAATTAAAAGGATTGTTTTCTTAAAAAAAAAACAACCAACAAAACAAACCACAAACAAAATACCCGTACAAAACAACAACCCCCAAAAATAGTCTTCCCCAAAAAGCATGTTTTTCCTTGTTGCTGGGTTGATTATACCAATTAGTGTTAGCCACAGACTAATTTCAGATTGAACATAAGAAATGCATGCAGCTGTAAAACCACCACCACAGAAAATCAATTCATTGAGGCCAAACAGTGAAGGAGACACCTTGCAAGCTGAATGCTGCTTATAAGCAGCAGAAGAGGTTTCACAGAAGTGAAGATACTGTACACAGAGGAAACTTGGGAAAACCCTAATTCACTTCTAAAACTTGTTCATAGTAAGTAATGCTAAAATGTATTAGGCAGCTATATGCTTTGTTTTAAGTATTGGCTAAAAAGTTTTTATGAACAAGCATTTATACAATTCTCTGTTTAATACACTGCAGCCATAAAATGTTCTTCAATCAACAGACCTTCATGACTCACCCAGAACACCAATATTCAAGCCTTGGAGACTTTTTTCAATGTTCTCATATACTGTATTTTTTGTGAAATCAGCTTGTATAACCTTCACCTTTTGACCTGTGGTCTGCTCTGCAATGAAAAAAAAAATAGTAACTTCTTTGCATCTACCTAAACAGAGGGAAAGCTGCAATTAAGCAATAAGAAACAATCAGATGTTTCATTTAGTAATGCCCACTATACAGTAAGCAGTTGTTTCAGCTTTCTTACTTTAAGAAATATTACTACACAAGCAAAACACTGTACCCAAGTGTTCTCAGGGAAATGGCCTGGCAAATACAGAATGAATTTATGCTCTAATATCAATGGAAGCGGCCTCAGAAAATCTAAACACCATTTGGTCCTTCAGCAGGAAAAAAAAATCAATCAAAAACCCCAGAAATGTAAACAATACAGGACTTCTTCCTTGGATTAATATTTATAAATTAACACTGTAAGTATACCGTAGACAAGTGAATGTGGGTGCCCGATCCTCTATATAAACAGAGTTCTGTTTTTCAGAACAGCTTAAAAGCGTTTTTATGTATTAAGATGAACTTTTTAACAAGCAGAACGTATCTCTTTTATGTAGGAGGAAGGGGAAACAGGACTGGATGTGATGCAGTATTTTGTGCATAATTTTCAAACAATTCCTCCCCTGTTTTGACATTTGCACTCCCACAGACTGAACCTTCCCCAGGATTTTTCAAGACTAAAAGGCATTTTAGGGAAGTTAGAACTTAAATTTTATAAGGTCAATTTACACAGAAGGGAAAAGGGAAATATGTGTGATTTTTTCCAGTGTCACTGCCATGCAGTAGTGGAGCCCAACTGTACATTACTATTTTTCTCAGTTGATTTATTGCTATTCATATTTTCAATGAAGTTTCATAGGGAAAAGAGGCAGAGGCTCCTATTTACTCATTCTTAAAGGCAGTGTTCTACTTTAAAGGGGCCCAGTAAGATCTCTTCTAACTATATGTTCACAATGTAAATTCTGGCTACTAAACCTGCTTTCAAGTTTTATGGGCATCCTGAAATCCAGGTGAAGTTTGCTGAAAAACTGACAGGTGAAGCTTGTGAATGTCAAAAGTTGATTGGATTTCAGACTCTCTGCGAGTGGCTGGAGTTCAGGTGCAAGTGGATAGCAGAAAGTGCGATTTGGGTCCTGTTTGGGAAAATATTTCTGCTTGTTTGGAGCCTGATTTTATCACACAGGTGACAGCATTGCCTTGAGTAGGAATAAGGCTTGCTGATTTCTAGACAGACATCTTGCTTCATCTCTTGGGGTACATTCAGAACTTAGGAAGAAGGCTTGCACCAGCTCCCACAGGATAGTAAGGCTGGCAGAAAGCTGGCTTTGGGTCTAGCAGACCGGTTTGCAACAAAACAGAGCCTCCATTAGAAGATTAAAGTTGTTCCCTCCCAGTTATCTCTCCTTGCCCTTTCATATACAGCAAGTCTCAATCACCTTATATTACTCAATCCAAGTAGTCAGAGGAAACAGCAGATGCTCTGACTCCAGATCTGAAATGTGGGGTGCATCCTGTGTGCAATTTTAAGAGGACATCTGTCTCCATGACAGAAGAAAGAGAGAAGAAGTGCCCTTTTTCTTGCCCTCTTTCCAAGCTGCAATTGTGTATATGAAAGGGATGAAACACCCTTTGAACCTTCAACCTATAAAAGCAACTCTAGTGGCAAATGACCCCCTTGTGGTCACAGGCTGGGGGAATGGTACAACTATAAAGCAAAGGACATTGTGAGAGTAAATGCAGCAAGTGGGAAAGAACAGAGCAACAGCTGGAGCAGACACCTACAGTGACCTTTTGATTGAAGAACTCTATAAACAAAATGAGATGGTCTTAAAAAGTGTAGTGATATTGTGGCCATGTTTCTTGCCAGCAATCAGAAAGGCAGCCAAAACTACAGCAACATAAAAATGAGGATCAAACAAACCATTTAGACTTTCTCTGCACCCCCTTGTCTGTACAGAACTGTACTGCTGCAACCAGCACTGTCAGCCAACAAACAAGTAATCCAGATGGGTTTATTCTGTCTCATTTAGGAATAAAACAATGTATTAAAAACCAATAAAACTATCATGCTGATAAATTAATTACCCAGGGATAGCTCTTCAGAAAATGATAACAATTCTGCAAAGGAGAAAGCCAAAAATAATTTCCAATGTTTCCTATGTCTCTCACTCTCTGTGTCAAAGATTTATGACAGTCTTTGAAGACCCAAGCCATTCCAACTTTTTTAAATCCCCAAGCATGTCAGAAACAAATAGCCTAGGTTTTCAAACATCAGAACAGGTTACTGTCTTTTTAAAAATTTAAGAGGAAAATAATTTAAGGAAAACTAAAAACTTAAACGGGATTGTTTAATCCAATGTGTTATAAAATGTACCATTAAGAAGGATACATCTAACTCCTTCTGACCTCAGACCACTTGGAAATCCCACTTGTCAGACAGGATAATGTGCTGCCTTTTGAAATATAGCAAGAAGAAAATAAATCAGGATGAAGCATGAAGTTGGTTAGGACACGCAGTCTGCCAGAAACTCTCCCTTTCTATTTAGAGTGTTGTGAAGATCTTCTGAAAACCTAAGGTACCAAAATAAATGCCTGTGTGACAAAAGAACTGATCTTTGTAGAATGAGAAGACCATTTAGAACTATGACAAAATTTGAATATGAAGAGAGAAGCACTCAGGCTAAAATGGCATACAAATTCAGTGCAAATTTGAAGATAGCAAAATGATGTTATTTTAGCAAAAGAAGAGGTTAATTTTTTTAAGATGGGGGAAATAGAAGAAGTTCTGTTTTATTACAAAGCACAAGTTCTGGCTACATTTCAAGTCTTTTGGAGAAATTCAACCCCTCAGAAATTTGAGACAACTGATTTTTAGAAATAACATCAAAACAGAGAATAAACAAAAATAATGGGGGTAAAAGCAGAACTACAAAAGATGACAGAAGATAACAGAGAACACAAAAACAAACAAACAAAAACAAAAACAAAAAAACAAAACAAAACAAAAAGTAACTTTTCAATCAGGGTTTATCTCTGTCTGCATAACTTGCTTAGGAAATGTAGGCATAAGAAATAAGAAAGGAGTTCAGTTAACAAAATTCCATAATTCCTAATCTGTTATTTTTTGTTTGATCACTGTTTCACAAACACAGTGCTAAATGTGTTAAATGGGCAGTATAACTGGTGCAATGAATGCTCTTCTCTGGCTGCCCACCCCAGGACTAACTTGGTTGTCTATTCTCTAATTCCAGAAGAGCTTTCAAGTCTGAGTGGATGGAAAACTGTTTGTTTTGGTTTGGTTTTTTTTGGTTTGGTTTGGTTTTTTTAATTCCAATGCTTCTTTAGAGAAATGTTTTTATTACTGTGGATATCTGCCTGCTTCAGCTCTGAGAGCTATTCTTAGGCACACCTGTGGTCCACTGGACTTAGAAAGCCAAACACTGAGCTCTCTGAAATCACCTACAGTGTAGGCAGTTTATATTACCAAGCAGAGTAAGTGAATGGGACGGTATGATTATACAAATAATATCCTCAGTTTGAAAAGGGAGACAAATCTCTTAATTTCAGTGTCCAATAGTTGCAAAAAGATACATAGTGTAGCTGTCAAGAAAAATGAAACAAGTAATGTGTGCAGAGCCGCAACAATTTTACTCAGCCTATAACAGACTTTACCTCTCTCTGCCTTTATCTCCTTGTATGTTAGTTAAAGGTAATGATAGCTGCTTGGAGCATGATATTGCTATTTTAAGCAGTCTAGAAAGAAAAGGTCAGTGAGAGTTAGAAAATTTAGAAAACAATACATTCTACTTCAATTTTTGGTTTCTGTAGTATATTATTTTCATCATGTTATCTCACATAACATCACGGCAAGATTAACTTTTCTTCCTTCTCACTGACTTCTTAGCTTAGTTTCAGTAAAACCTGAGTCTGAAAATTGGAATCAGTGAAATATTTCTAAAACTTTAACATAACCCCATGTCCAAGGATCCCTGCTGATTTCAGTGGCCTCCAGGTAAGACACTTCTGCTTTTCATTACTACATCTTCCTCTCTTTCCTTTTGTTTGTGCCATCTACTTCTTATGTATCCACTTCCAACACAACAAAATAAATAAGTAACAGATGAGTCACCCTGAGTTTCATCCAAAACCCACTGAAAACAATGGAAAGATCTCACTGGTTTGCCACCGATTTCAGCAAGATTTGGGAAATGTCTTTATGCCCAAAACCCAGTTGAACACAGCATGGAAACCTGATCAGTGTAGCCTGAGCTCTTGGGGCCACACCATCTACATCCCCCCACCTTGGATTACATGGGTAACACTCCTGCAGTCCTTGAAGCTTCCTCGTGAAAAAAGCTGAGGGTCACTTTTGCACAAGGTGTCAGAGTGTTTGCAGGGTAGGCTATCTCAGCACCTGGCAAGTCCTTCATTATGTACCGCTACACAGTTCAGCACAGTATGACCTTATCTAGCAAGGTGGCCAGTGGAAGGTCTTATAATAAATCATAATGCAGAATAATTTACAGTTTGTCATTTTTCCATCTCTGCACCACTTTTTTTTTTTTTCTTTCTTGGCTATGTTAGTCTCTGAAATCTTATTGTTTTCATTCTTCTGATTATAATTTACAATTCAAAGAAACAATAAAAACTCTGTAGCCTTACTTCAGGTTTCTTTCTCTTATTGTAAATACGTTAAAATTTAGCTGCAGAAAAATTCAACAATTACACCAGAGCTGACCTAGTTCTCACAGAACTATGGCTGTTTATTTAAGAGGGGCTAGTATGGCCTTAGTCACAATGGTCTCACAGATACAACTGCTTAGAGACACTATTCAGGGTGCTGGTGCTTTCCTCCTCTGATGCTCCTTGCATTCTCAAGGAAAAGCAAGTCTATTCTTGGGAAAAAAAAAAAATGGGGTGAAAACTGGACAGAAAATTTCAGGGTCCAATCCTTGAGTTTGGTAGCTGCACACTCAGATGTTCCATATTTTTTCACCCAGTTCAAGTCTGCCATGTCACTAAGAGATGCAATTCCTCTCTGCAGGAAAGTATCTTTGACCTGATACCTTGTTGGAGCCAGCTGCTAGACAAGCCTTTCTGACAGAGGTGTAGTCTTGAAGTGACACATGCTCAGCACAAGAACCTGTGAATCAAGTAATCTGGTAGATAAAAAATGTGTACAGAAAAAGAGACAGTGGGATGAATAATCTTGACTACAGCAATTTTTAAACTTAATGAAGGATATAAACTCATTTGACTCCTGAATTGATTCTAGCCATCAATCTTAATGAACTTAAGCAACCCCTTCCCCAGGTTAAGTGGCTAATTTGCTTTGAAGAAAGGGAACATTGATTCTGAAGATATACTATTGAAATGTTTAATCAAAAGTTTAATTTATCTTGATAACCTTAAAAACCCAAATATACAAAAAAAGCAAAACAGGTACCTTGATTTAATTTTTACTCCTCCTTTCCTATGTTTCAAGAACTAGCCTGAAGGTAACCTTATTTTCCCAAGCATAAACTGTTTAACAGGTCCTTCCAACAACTCCAGTACTATCTCTTTGCTTTTATTTACAGACTGTAAGAGCAGATGAAGCCAGTAAAGAGCCCACATTCACATTTTTATTAAATCTATTGTGCAGTTTGAATGACAGAATCTATTTTTAAAGCTGTCTATGAGTAGATGGGTTCAAGCAACACAGTAATACTAAAAAATACTTGTTGTTTTTGAGTAATACCTGGGGCTATATCTGTAGCAATATCTGGGGCCCTACTATACTAGATACTGTACCAAGGGAAGAGACATTCAGATCCCTGTAAAGGCAGCCTGCTAAACAGGAAGATAGTTTGAGGCAAACACTTACCAACTTCAGAGGCTACTCTCTGCAGTTTTTCAAGAGTTCTGCTTATCATTACTATATTTAGTCCACGTTTTGCCAGCTACAAGAGAGGAATATAAAAGTTGGTTACAGTAAACACTATGGTGATATTATTCTTTTTTTTATCCAGGTTTGCTATAAAAGATTTTTTCAAGTGCTTTCACCTGTCACCTGCCTAATGAATAAACAACAGATATTAAAATCAGGTCAAACAATAAACAGTCTTTTAACAGTGTTCCAAAATACCTCTGTGTAATACCACTGTGTAATCTTGTATCCTTACAAGAAAAATATGCTGGACAACAATCAAACACTAGTAATATAAATAAAAATAAATAATCGGAGACAATTTCAAATGAATGAAAGTCTTCAGGGAGTGAAAACAAGAAGACATTTTGCAGAAACACAATTTTCCTTCTACTTTTATTTAGAAGGCCAAATACATTCATGACTTCCTAGTCACTTACAACATCACCTTCCACCCTTATATTTTGCTTTTATCCTGATGAAATATATTAAGTATAATGAGTTTGAAAGGATGTAGATTTATATTTTTAAAAAATAAATAAAATCTGATGCAGGTCAGTTTTTTTTTTGGTTGGCTGGTTGGTTTTTAATAGATACAAAGTTTTTACTTTGTATATATAAAACCAAGAAAAACAAGAAAAAAAAGGTAAAATCCATCCACAGAACAAATGCAGGACAAAAAGAGAATGGTTTTCTCCTGTTTTCCTGAGGCCTCCCATTCCCATTAGTTAAAGAGCTTTAGGAAAAGCCTGAGAGAGAAACATGGTCCCAGCTTCTGAAACTAGCTTATTGACAAGTAGAAGCTGAATGGAGTTGTGTGCATTAAGAAAGATAAAGGTGGAACTAAAAAAATGTCCATCAGCGCAAGGAGAAAGAGAGCTAAATTAGCACAAAAGACAAATCTAATGTCATTTGAAAGTACCAGGTTTGCTTAGAAGAAGAAACTAACAATTGAAGGCCACACACTGAAGACCCATTCATTCCCATAGCTGACTCCCTGCAACACTTTCTCCTTAAATGTATTTAAGGGAAACAGTTTGTCCTGTTGGGCTCTTCTGAAACAATTAAGAGAATGTTAAGGAATAAGGACCTTTGTTCAAAATTTCGCTACATTGAGAGTACAAGGGGCAGACTGTCTTACTAAATGCATCAGCCACAACCATTTGCATTTTCAGCACAAAGACCATGCTCACAATTCTGTGCTTTTGGAGACCCTCTAACTTAATTGACTAGTGCTCCAAAGAGATCTGTACAATCTTAGACACTCAGGAGTTTTGAAAGCTTGCTTTAAGGACTCCATTTGAAGTTCTTGGGAAGAGAACTCTAATTGCCTACATACTGGCAGATACTCCTTTGAGCTTAAACTCAAGCTGCTTCCAACTGGACACATGGTCTCTGTTTCCATGGTCACTTGCTCCTTTCTGCCATTTGGGGACGTTTGGATGGGGAATACTTTACAGTTTCTGACTCAAGACTGAATATCAGACATGCAATACATAAAATAAAAACAAAGTCCTGCTTCACTGGACTTCTCAGTACCATCTCACCTCTGTCTCTGTATTTCTTTTGGTAGCAAAATGCCACTTAAAACCAGAGTAAAAAATTATTCCTGCTTCTCAGATTGCATTGTATTTCAGCTAAAAGCACATTTGTGGCAGTCCTACAAAATTCTTAGCTGTCAGGTGAGAGGATTCTCCCTTGCTGCTACACCAGACTAACCAGAACTATAAGGCTATAGCAGCTATTTCTCAAGGCAAGAGAGGTTAAACACCTGACTGCTGTTGCTTCTACATCCAGACAGAAAATGTGCATCCTTTTCAGAAATGTTTCACAGGACATGGTAAATACTGTGAGATTCAAAATCACTCTGAAGCAAACTAAAAGAATAGCATTTAGAACATAATTTCCTGGCCATACACTGGAAAGGTTAAATCAGGTTTAACACTACCACATTTCAAATAAAGTTAATTTTTAGTATAGACTTCTTTAGCAGAAAGCATTTTCTGAGCATCCAAAGGCTTTGACATTAGAAGATGGTATCCCACTTCAGTTAAGAATAAGCATTGTCTCCCAGCACTGTGTAACATGAACCTGATTGGGTTAGCAAATCCTGACTCCCAGTGGCAAAGGATTAAAATGCTCCTGAAGCTCAGTCTGCCAAAATGTGAGATCATTATTACAGACTCCAGCCATAATGAATTATGACAACTTAGTATTTAGAAATGGGGCTAATAATGGGGAAAGATCAAGTGCAAGATCTGCACTCCGGAATCTCACAATCTCATGGTTAAAAAGTTTAAACCTACATTAAGTATGAAGTCACTGCATTTTTTAGCATGTTTTTGCAGATCTGTCTGGCATGAATTTTTAAACAATAAAGCTTCATAAAAGGCAAGACAGAAGTTTTTGACTCAAACTATACATGTAACTACTACAGTTACCCTAATAAATTGGTTATAATCTACATGGATCATTAGTTGTAATAATTTGAAATCCCTAATGATGCTTTAAGGAATCTTCTGCTTTTCTACCTAGTACAAAAGATAATTTTCTCTCTTTTCCAGGACTGTGTTGATCCACCCCTTTTCTTTCCTTGCCTGGGGTTCAGACCTCTAGGGTCTCTATGATTCAAATCTTTAAACTCTTTTTGGTTCAGCACACCAGGACAGAGATAACAAGGCAGAAGAATTCTGCAATCTTCCTGCTAGATCTACACCTGTGCAACACAAGTAGAAGACCCGTATTTACAGGAATTAAACCAAGATGAAGTGAAGAAATTAGAATACTTTTGCAACTGAAGCAGAAAAACACAGATCGTATTTCTCTTGTATTATATTGTTGGTAATACTAGGCACAATTTCAGGCAGGAAAAAAAGCAAGGTTTAAGACTTGAGGAACTGTTGTATTAATAAATAAGTGGCTGTCTCAAATGATCTACTAAAACATTGATTTATCATATGCACTGTCCTAATTTAAAAGAATATATAATGAACTATTAACAATAATATAAATGGTGACCACGTGAGCCACCAACATCCTGCCTGTGCTCTGACATCAGATGAGTAATGTGCAGTGTATGGCATGGCTTCCTCAATAAACCCAGCATGTTTGAAGTGCTATGTCAGTAACAAATGCTGAAGCACATCTGTAGCTAGTACACCAGACAAAAAGAACAAACAAGACTGCACCAGTCTAAGTAGATGAGTTGAGATCTGTCAGCCTAGCAGTATGCTCACAGTTTACTTGCTTTTGTTCCTTTTTATGTCTGGTGAGTCTAAACCCCATCAGCCCAAGAACTAATGGACCAAATCTAACAGAAACTTGGCTTTTGAAGTAAGTATAGCAAACTAGATCCAAAATCCCACTGGTGTGACATCACAGCAGTAAGTTAAAAGGTCGGGGTTTTTATAAAGGTCGAGGTCTTTATATTCAAGGCCAGTCCTTCAAAAATCACCCTGATGTGCTGGAACTACTGACAAAGCCTTCATGCAATCCTGGACTTCCATGCAGAAGAGGGTAAGCTCAAGTTCTGTGTGTGCTTGCCTCTTATTACAAGATCAGGAAACTAAACCAGCAATAATTTGCTCTGAAAAGTCTGTGTCCTGTCATCAGTGAAGTAGTGTTCTGAGACTTCATAGTTGTGGCTCTTCCCACAGCCCCAGTCAGTTCTTGAGCTTAATAGATTTTGCAGCAACCAGTAGCTGGCGAGCCATAAATGTTGGGAACAAGTCTACTGAACCAGTACATATTGTAATCTTTGCTTAGACCTCCATCTGCTGGGGTTTACCCAGTGACCCACCTACTGTGATTTCCACATAAAACACTGAACAGAGAAAGCTACGTCACTGTAGTAATCCAAATCACAAGAACTGCCCTCCTTAGTCTGCTGTACCGTATACTATCAAAAAGTGCGGAGCCCTTGCATTAGTTTTGAATTCTTATCAGCCAATGTCTGAGCTCAGATGTCAGAAGGGAATTTTATCACTTGGTGTTAGCATTCAAACTCTAGAATCAATGCTGTAGCCATGAAACAAGGGTTTCCTTCACATCAGCCTGTAACACCAGAGGAATCCATGCCAGAAGAACATCACAGAACTTTGGACCCTGACATCACAGCAGCAAGACATCAGTGCTGAGCCAGAAACTTCAAAGGCACACAGATATTAAATCAGCAGGCTTGTATTTATTTACCCACAAGCTACGCACAAGTGTGTGCTATGACCTCAGCCAGCAAGAAGATATGCTATGAGCTCACGTGGTGTGGGCTTGTGATCTGCCCCACACAGCAGTAGCTGAGCACAGCTTCAATCAAAGGGACTACTTGGGGAGGAA
>JANHGL010002262.1:0-18136 GCA_024611195.1 Ceyx melanurus
ATTATTTATTTTATTGTCAAGTAACAGTTTTTGTCCTTTTCCCTTGTTTTAGCATTTTGAAATGAAAAGACAAGTAGACTATCACTCCATGAAAGATCTGAGTGCTAATGTAATCATCTCTGATTCATCTGCTAGAGAAAGAAAAGGCATAATGATTTTTTGGTTACCCTTATCCAAAACTCAAGCTGCGATGCAGCAGTTTGCAAAGGTGCCCCACTGGTGCTGATGATTTCAGACCTTCCCCAATAGCTCAACTTTATGACCATGAGGGTGAGGATGAACTCTGGTTGTGACCTAGATCTGAAATGCACAAGTGTTTTTCATACAGCTGCAATAATATTCCAGAAAATGTAATTGGCCTTTTACTTCATTCACTTTTGCAAATGAAAATAAAGCTACTGTGAGAGCAGATCTTTTGCAAAGAAAATATTTTTTTAAATATTTTTATAGCTCTGTCAACAATAAAGGAGTCTCGCAGTCTAAAGTCTTTCTCTAAACCTTTTTAATGGAAAAAACTTCATAGAAAATATCCTTTTACTTTTTAATAACATATA
The DNA here is from genome assembly GCA_024611195.1 of Ceyx melanurus. Lineage (NCBI taxonomy): Eukaryota > Metazoa > Chordata > Aves > Coraciiformes > Alcedinidae > Ceyx > Ceyx melanurus. Next base: position 555 of record JANHGL010002262.1, read on the forward strand.
ACTATATACATGATTAAAAACTGTAACAGAAAGCTGCAGGGACTGGAAAAATGTTTTGCTGGATCCATGCAGATGATACATTTAAAAAAGGATTTCACAAATCCATGTACATCAAATGGAGCTGCAGTGACAGGGTTGAAAAAAAAATGGCAACTCTATATTATTTACCTGAATGTACTGGGAATAAAGCACAGACATACAAAATACACAAAAATAATACAAAAGAGTACACGGTGTAAATGCTGTTTACAGGAAGTTTCTCTTTTAAGTAAATAGGAGGAAAGAAGTAAAATCTCCCTTTTCACATTTTATATTGCAGTTTAAAAGATAACTATTTTCTTACTTGCTGTCATTTGTTGGTTTTGTTGGCTTTTTGTTTGTTTTTTTCCACTCTGACATAAACTACAGGAGAAGTGTATGGCATTTGCATTTAACAGCTCAGGAATATTGTGATTCATCTCCATGTGTGTGAAGGTCATTGCTGAACTACCTCGTGGGTACATACTGCTTTAAAAAGACATGCACTGTTGGATGTGAGTTAGAAAGAGAAAATACTGAGGCCACCACACTACAAAATGCTGGGTACTTCTGTCCTGATCTAGCAGCATGTTTAAGGACACACGAATTCAAATCTAAGAGGAATTCCTCAGAGAGTAAAGCAAATTAAGCATGTGCAGAAATGATTTGCTGCTCAGGTCTGGAGTTTTCAACAGTTGGCAGCTAGGAGAACTGTGACACCTGAGGCCAGAACTCTGTCCTTACACCCCAGATAATCTAGCTACCTGGTGTAGATGATTGATTCTGCTTTTCAAAGAAACATTCTTAATTGCAAGTTCAAGCATAAAATTAAACTTCTTTTTAACAAAAGTCTGGGGAACCAATGAGCTCTGCAGCTGGAAAGAAGAAAGAGATGTTTAGTTTGTTGGAAGAGGTTCTGTAGGCAGCAGGTAATAATGTGACAGGTTTTAAACACCTCCATTCTAAAAAGAACTTGCTCATATTTTTGTCCTGGGCCAAATAAAGAACAGATATAATAGAAAAGTCAGTACCAGTCAGTAAGCTCACCTGAGGCTCAGGAGCAAGCTGAGGATGGCAAGACACATTTAGTCAGAAAATAAAGTCAAGCTTAGTACTTGTCAGGTGGGCTGTCACTGGGTTCTGCCTGCTGCAATGAGTACTTCCCAGTTCCCAGTGTGATCCCAGGCAGTTGGACAGTAGACAGATACATGGAGTGTGCGTAGGTGTCTGAACAAAGGAGACAGCAGCAACAGGGACAACAACAAAGCTGAAGCAAGCTGAAATCCTCTGTGAAGCCTTGGGATGTGTCCCTGTGCTCCTGAATCCCACTGGGATGTGTCCCTGTGCTCCTGACCACCCTCTGACCTTGGCTAGCCATCCTCTCTTGGCAGGCAGGTAAACACTTCCCAGTTCCTGCAAGTGAGGGAGGATTCTTGCTTATGGCAAAACATAATTAGGAAAGTAAGCTTTGAAAATCAGGTCACAGTGGGTCATGAAAGACAAATCTCACTGTTAAAAGTGATTTGGGTTTCATTGCCCAGATAATGGTTGGATTCCCTCCTCAGTGGGACCTCTTTGTGTGAGCATGCTCATTGGCAAGTTGCCAATGGACCAGTTTTCAGTTTGCTGCTGTTTTATTTTTAATTTTAAGAACATCAAGGATACTTGTTTATGTTGTTCATTGCTAGCATTTGGGGTAAAATCTGACTTGTAAAGCCCTGACTGAAACTAGAATGTCAGGACAAGGTGTGTTTGTTTGAGAAGGCAGCCTGAAAGCAGTAAGAATGATTTTGTTTATTTAAGGAAGAGAGCAATGTGTGTGTGCATGCATTTGAACAGTTTCATAGCTAGAACCATTATTAAATGATGCCCAATAGCAATTTTATCTCTTGTCATGATTTGTTTTATAAAGATGTAAAGATTCTCAGGAGAGTCTTAGGGAAACATGCAGTTGGTTTGCATTAGGTATGCCATTATGTGCCCAGTATATACGTTGCAACTTAATTTCTTAAATATATATTGTGTAACACTTTTCATTCCTGAGTGCTGATCTCCATAAGGAATAGAGAGGGTGGCATCCTGTGCTGTTCTGCACAACCGTGGTCCTTGTCATTTTAGGAGTTCTTCTGAGGGATCTTTATTGTCACAGTTTTAACTTCAGAATATTCTCTCAAGCCACATTCACCCCTAAAAAAAACAAATTGCAGCATCAGCTTACACCAGACAAGAATTCTTTATCGAGCAAAAACCTGCCAAGTGACTCCTGACGAAGTGAAGATATAACCTCCAATTCTTGGCATGGTTTCTGTTTTTCTATGATTTTGGACAGGTTTTCCTTTCATGCCATCTCTCAGAAAACAGATCAAGTTTCAGTTCAGGCCAAAAGAACAGTGGATGGCTCCAGCATTTGATAAGGAGATACCAGATACCACAAAACCCAGGAATACTCACTGTCCATTGGTGGCACAGGTGGGAGCAGATTGATGTCCTCTGTCCTTGCCAGACCTTGAAAATACCCCAAGACCTACACCTGGCACAGCATCTCCTAAGCTAGAAGCTACACACCTACCAGCTCCCAGCCAGCTGACACTTGGCTCTGAGGGGACACTTCTGCTTTGGAAAAGTTGTGCCTAAGAAATGGGAGTTTCTGAATGCTGTGTAGGTTCTGTTTAGTCAGCTCCAGGAATGCTGTGTAGGTTCTGTTGTAGGCAGCTCCAGCCTGGCTTGTCTCTTGGGTCACCCTGCTGAGGTTCAGAGCAGGTATTGCTTGGTGTAGGTGTTTGCATTTTGCAGTCCATGCTTTGGGTAATGGAGAAGTGTTCTAGTCATTAGTTAAGTTGTAGTATGTCAGCCAGATGTTGTTTATGTGAAGCAAACAAGGTCCCCACCTAAAGGCAGGTACAGCCCACACCTGGCAGTAGAGTGTCTCTTCTGAGTGAACTCATAGAGAATATTTTTGCACAAGCTCATACAGACATTTGTTTCTTGGTTCTCTCCACTCCCCAAACACACACTATACTGCTCCCTTCCTTATATTAGAATCTAAGAAGTGCTGCCATGCATGAGATGTGAACATGTTTACTGTTTGACAGCATTCCTTCTGGATCTCCCTGTGCAGAATTTAATGCCAGCTACACCATAAAGAACATTTTGAGGGAATTTCTCATTCCTTATACGTGTTGCTTCAAAATGGAATGGCCAGGCCACTGTTCAGAGCAATTAAACCCCTCTGTATGCCTCTGGTGTTGCACAGGCTGCTGTGAATTTACCTCCACACTGTTTAATTTTTCCACTGGGAGAGGAACTGCTGTAACCTTCCATGGAAAGTTAACTCATTTGGGCAGAAATATAAGTATTTACAAGCCCATTTCACTCCACATTCTGATGTGCCTGTTGTCTTGGCAAGCCTTACACATGACACAGCAGTTGCTAACTCAGAGTGATGATTCAGGAGGCATTTGAAAATGCACCAGACTAAGAACACTCGAGGAAATGCATCTGTAAAGATTCTTTGAGGCGTGACAGGTTCCTGTTGATTTGGAACACACATCCCCAGCTTTCAGTAGCAAGTGGTAGATTTGTCTCCAAAGAATGAGCTTTAGCTGAATCAGAACCATTCCCATGTGGCCTGGTGGAAGCTGTCACTGGGAGGCTCATGGAGCCCAGTCACCAATACTGGGAAGTCTGCTTGACCCCTCGGGGCTGTGGCTTGGCTCCAGCCACCTCTTGGCCATGTTTTTGCAAAGCACTAGATAACCTCACCAGCAGAGTAGCCTTTCATGTATCTTCCAACTGCAAGGTGGTTTCTTATGTTGGGCTGGCAAGCAAAATGAGCTGTATTTATTGTCTGCTTATTCACCTCAAGGCTTCAGGGCCTCAAAGGGTTTGTTTTCTGGCTGAAAGTCTGGAAAGACAACTGTGGGAAATTCTAAGGCAAGCATTCTTCTAAAGTGTAAAAGTTACTCTTGCTGAGTAAGAAAATGTTTTTTTTCCAGGCATTCAAAGCAGAAGTGTGTTCACTAAAGGGCTTGCTTGTCCTCACAGCCTAACAGAGGGGAGCAGAGCACGGTGACATCCTGCTCTGAGTGCTTTGGGTCTCCTTGGGTTGCAGTTTGGTGCTGGGGTGAGGAGAAGGGTTGTGTCAGTGAAAAAGGAGCCCAGGGCCAAGTTTGCATGATGATGGCCTTCGTTGTGTAGGTGCTCACACAGAGGAGCAACCTGTGGTGGGGAACTAATTGCTCTTCAAACAGAAATGGTAGTACTCTTCCCCTCCCTCAGTCCAAGAGAAAAAAGATAAGGAAAATAATTACAACTCCAAGCCATTCTGCTGCTGACACTGCTGGGGAGTGCAGCTAGGCACTGCTGAGCTCAGGATGGTGCTGCAGTACAATGGCATGACAGGACGGTGCTGCAGTGCAATGGCATCTCCTTCCCTTGGACATTTGGACAGAGACTGGATTGTTGGGCAACAGTGACCACAGGTAGCCAGCTGGCATGAATAACCTGATTTTGGGTTCTAGGAGGTAAATTTTACACCTTTCAGGCAGTGATAAGAAGGTTTAAAGAGTGAGAATGTAAAAAGCCCCTCTTTTAACCTCCTTAAAAAATATAAGAATATTATAAGCAGCCTGAATGTTAACAGAAGTCAGTTGTATTGTGTGCATAAACTCTGGTTCTCCACTGATATGCACATGCCCTGCTACATTTTCTGGGAGATAAAATAAGTGTAGCAGATCCCAACTTTCTGTGCTATTTTTTTCCCTGTGTGAATCTGCAAATTTAAATGCAGGAGCAAAAGAAGTCCCACGGAATATAGTCATAGTATAGCACCATAGCACAGAGAGCACAGTGGCACAGTGGTGATCTGGCTGTAACACAGTGTCGGTTTAGCAATGACACACACATATATGGACACTTACCCTTTATTTTTTTTCCTTTAATTGCCTGACCCAACATTATTTATGCTGTAAAATGTATCACTTAAAAACAGGGATCTAAGAAAATGTGGTATTTTACTAAAAAGTATGCATGTATTAGTACAGGGGAGAGAAGGAATTAGAAGGTGACACCTGAGGTTCTGAAAGGAATAGAATAATTACTCATAAGTAGGTTTTCAAGCATCTTTGTGAGATCTGCTGACTATTTTCAAAGCTGCAGAAGAGAATCTAGTGCACAGCTGCCCTAGGTTTTCCATGGGAGCTGGGGTGCTGCCTGGTCTCTCCCACTTTCAGAAACTATGATACCAATATGTGAATATTTTGCTTGCACAGTTAACCTCCCTGGAGTCAACGGGGTCACTTTTTGGTGTCAAGTTACTCAAGGGCTCCATGGAGCTTAGTAGTTTTGGAATATTTTCACAATGATAAGAGTTAGATGAGCTGACATATTTACGCCAGTGTGAGATCACCTCATAACTCATGAATGTGGAGAATAGTATGAATGTGTTATTCAGAGTACTCCCTAATGAGGGAAAATATTTCAGACTACATAGAGCTGATTTTATAGAACAAGTTGTATACTTCACCATATTTAAAGTTTTAAAGTTTGACCTTCCATTAGTTTTACTGCTGAGTTTGCCATTAGCCATGAGCTGTTTTGAGAGCTTAGGTGAGACGTATCTGGTGTACATGCCTCCTGCACAGAAATTAATTGAGTCCTTTGTATGTGTAACAGGCTGGAGCTGATGCAATTGCTAAACTTCCTTCTGAGAACTAAAAACTGGTAAAACTTTAAATTGGTAGGACAGGATTGGAGCAGCAAGTGCCAATTCCAAAAGCTTGGCACCTGGTTCTAAACAGAATAAGAAAAGGCAGAAGCTTTGTAATGGAAGGTGATTTTTTTGTTAGGTCTTCTTTAGGCCTGATTGTATTGACCATTGTTTATAAATCTGGAAGAGATAAGTAAGATTTTAATAAAGTTCAGATGCACCTATATCAGTAAATGGAGGAAAAAGTAAAGAAAGGAAAAAATAGCAAGAGAGGCAAAATATATGGCAAAACATCTCTGAAACAAGCACACCAAACAGTCAACAAGCACACAGCAGTACCAAAACCCAGTCTTTCTGCAGAAGTGCTGCTTATTATGTCCAAGACAAACTCTAGGAAAACACACATTTCCAGTTCCTTGTGGAATGAGAGTTCCAGTAACTCACCATGCTGTGTCCTCTGGTGGGAATATATTCTGATCTTAATTTGCATGGAAGGATTCACTAATGTTTATACATCTGAAAACAGTTGGAAATCCAGCAATGTAATACTTACATCTCTCTCCCATTGCCAGACATTTTGAATCCTCCAAAAGGACTTTGGGCATTTAAGGCATTGTAGCAGTTGATCCTGGAAGAGGAAAAGGCATTAAGTCCAACTGTGCTTCAGACAGCTCCAGGAAGGGCTGAAACCTGGGGAGCTATGGACATTGTGCACCTCTTAGTAATAACAAACTTGTCTCACGTTGAAAAGAAATGAGGGAGTTATGACACAAAACCCAACATTCTGCTCCTTACTCATAAAGAGTGGGCTTTGGCCTGTGAGGACTGAAGGAGGGCACCAAACACTTGGAAGGAGCTTCAGTAAGGAGCTGTTCATCTGCTGACAAATGTGGGCAGCTCATAACACAGGGCTATTAGATGTGAATTTGCCCATTTTCTCCCTGATTTCTCATGGATCTTTAGTTTACCTGGGCTTGACATACCAAATTGCAAGCCTTATAGCAAGACTCTATTATACCATAATTCTAAGAAACTCGAGGAGTTTCTGAGTTTACTGTTTCCCAAAGACCAGAGAGAAGTGTCCCCTCAGTTCCTTGACATTACAGAAAGTACACTACTGTTTGTGCCTTTAGCAGCAACCTTAGGCTTCCTCTGCTCCACAGATGAGTGGCTATCCTCTGTTACATTCAGGAATGCCATTCAGCAGCGTGGCTGCCACGCCAGTGGCACTTGGCACTTGCCCATTTTCAGTGGCATTCACCTGCAGTGGGCAGTGTCATGACTCTCCCTACAGCTGGTCCATGTCTTGCTTGGGGATTCACCACTAGCGTGGCCTAGATACATGTATTTCAGACAAAGGTGCAAAACTGAGGTGCCATCATGATAGTGAGTCTGTCTTTATCTGCAAGAGCAGGAGTGTGATAACATCTGCCTTACCAGACGGTCCCAGCCTGCATTGCTGAAGAGACTGTCAGGGCCTTGTTGATGTCATTTGTAAAGACAGCAGCTACCAGCCCAAAATCAGAATTATTTGCTCTCTCTATAACTTCATCCATGGTTTTAAATCTCAGTATTTCTTGCACAGGCCCAAAAATCTGCAACAAAGATAAATCGTTCATTAACAACTCAGCTCACTCAGAGGCATTTTATTCCTGGTTTATTCTGCTGTTTTAATTGTCTTTTCTCTCCTGTTTTACCCTCTGTAAATTCACACAGCAATGCTTAATAGTGGTAACAGATGCCTGTAAAACTGCATTAATTTCATTAATGACATAAAATCATTGTCTCAGTGGAACTCATCCATTCTTCCCCTATTGCTTCTTTGAGGTCTGAGGCTTTACAGCTAGTGGCAAGCTGAGCTTCTCTACCCAACTGATGTCACCAGTTGCTGTGTGCATCAGGAGCTCTGAAAAGATTGTACTCTTCTTTCTTTTTTTGTTTGCTAATACAGTGGTAATTTCACTCATAAAGCTTTTGTCTCAGGAAGGAAAAGCAAGAAGCAGCTGAGGACCTGAGAAGCTGCTCCTGCCCGTGTGTGTGAATACCTCCTCCTTGGCAATCCGCATGTCATCTGTCACGTTGGAAAACACTGTGGGTTCAATGAAGAAGCCCTTTCTTCCCAACCCTTTCCCCCCACATTCCAGCTTTGCTCCTTCAGTAATGCCACTCTGAATCAGTTCCAGGATCTTGTTGTATTGTTTTTTATCGATCTGAAAGAGAGAAGCAGCAGTTTGACTTGTAGTCTGTGCACTTAACAGGTCAAAACTGTTGGGTTTTTTTAGGCAAGTCATGTCCCAGGTCAGTACACTCATGTCCCAGGTAGCCTCATGCTTACATTCATTAGTCTTTGAGCTGGAGATGCCAAAGATCTACAGATACCTGCTGGCTGTAACCTAGGGCTCAGTCTTCTTAAGGACAGGTCCCCTTAAGGCTGTGACTCACCCCCCACATCCTTGCCAAGCAGTCTGGTTTGTAAGCACAAAGCAAGCAGATCATTATTTTTTGTCCCACAATAAATCCTTGAAAATGGTATGAGCCTAGCTGGTTCTTAGTGTCAAGAACATTTTCTCTAGTGGGCTATAAGCACAGTTATGGTTGTAGACAGCAATTGAAAGGAAGTGCCCACAAAGGTATTGACAGCTTCTTACAGCTTACAGCAGTATCTTGGGGGCTGAAGATTGGAATCTTGGTGTTAAATCTGGGAAGCAAACTTACTGCTATTTAAGATGACAGTTTTAAATAGCATGAAACACCTCTGATCTGCAGGGATTATCTACTCCTTTAACATTTTCATCTGAAAATGTGTGTCATGTCAGCTACCCTGGACTGGGATTGTGTGATCTTACTGACCTCTGGCCTAGGAGAGTTGAAACACTTCTAGGCACCTTCTGGGTTGTAAAACAGAAGCCTCATTCCTTTACCTGTGGGCCTTGTTCTGTAGTTGGGTCAAAAGGACTCCCTACAACTCTCCTCTTGGCACGTTCTACACTCCTCTGAACAAACTCTTCATAGATGGATTCTTCCACATAAATCCGGGAGCCTGCAGTGCAGCACTGACCTTGATTGAAGAAGACCCCTTGGTGAGCTTGCTCCACAGCATAGTCCACTAAAAAAACAAGACAGCACACGTTGCTCTGAAGCATCATCTGCTATACAAAGTGTCATGTGTATTACATAGTGCCCCATTCCCAAAACTCCAAAGCAGAAGAAGGAAAACAAAAAAAACAAAACAGTGATGAAATCAAAACATACTATTGTTGTGTCAGGTCATACACGAAGATGATTTCACTTAATTTTCTGTCATAATCCCTGTGAAAATGCCAGTTTCAAATATGTCTCAAGTAGATTTTTTTCCCCCCTTGGGACACAGCTATACTGGAAGGATATGAGGAGCATTACAATAGGATTGCAAGGGACCATTTGGGACTTAAGGCATGGTCTAGGGAAAGGAGGGTCCATAAGTCATCTCGTGACACAAGCCACAACCTACTGCTTCATGCCTAACTGCTAAAATCAAGACAGTGCAGTCTATAGCAGCAGGGTAAGCAAGACTAACTTCATCAATGCCTTATTTGCCAGCAACATGCAATGATAATCACCAGCTGAAGCTCTGAGAGACCCTAGGCTGCAGATCATGCCCCATGGAAGTCTGTCTGACTGCACTCAGTAGAGGAGGAGATCTGTCTGTGACCCCAGGGTTGCTCTTGGTTTAATGCTGCATTTGTGAGAATTGCAGCCAACCAAGCACTTGAGATAATTTGACTTTGATAATGGCAAGACCTATCCTTCCCCAAAAGTCACGTTATTTCTCTGAGCCAGAAACATCTTGGCCTATACAGCTGACTAGGTAAAGCTTTAAAAATATAGGCCATTTATAGGACAATCAGCCCTTGATTTCTACTCTAACTTCTTCAGAAATCCAACTAACACTTCCACTCTCCAAGCAGGAGATGTTTAGATGTCATGTTTAGACATTCAGAGCTAAATTCTCCCATTGGGTATAATAGCTGACCAGTCAAAGAATGCTGAATTCATCTTTAAACAGTGATGCCCACCAGCACTGGAATTAGCTGCAGCACTTTGGAACATTGCTTAAAGTAGAATCTTTTATGGAACAAACAAAGCAACAGTGCTTTGCTTTCAGCACATCCTAGACAACTCCATCTAACAGAAATTACTCATTCTGCCCTCAGTGTGGTCTTGGAAAAAAATGATATAGGGTGTTCCCTGGAACACATTCAAATTTTCCCAGGGAGCTCTATGGAAATTGAAAACATTAGTGGATAGATCTGATTAACTGATGTTTCTTCCTCTATTGTTAATAGTTTTTCACCATGAGAGGCTCTAACCATTCTTCTCTGGTTGGTTGGGGTTTTTTGGGTAGCTTGGGTTTCTTTTTGTACTGAACTCTGAGCAGCTTTGTCAGGCTTTCTGCTTACTTTTGGCACAGTGTTCCTCCACCAGAGCAAACAGCTCCTTTGGAATGGTAAGGCAATTGTCTGCTGGTCTGAAATAATCCAAACCTTGAAGTCTGACTCTCAGGTCAAGTGCTGGTGATTGTAAGGACAGGCAGACCAGAGAGCTTCAGCGTGATCCACTGTGACAATCCTGAATGCACTGAGCTCTCCTCTGTGCCCTGCAACTTCTCCCTAGGTCCCCAACCCTGGCAGACAGGGCGAGTGTTGGATGAGCCACAGCTCTGGCAGCAGCTGGGAGCAGTGTCCCTCCCCTCTGCAAGGCTGTGACACTCTCCAGGAGGGCAAGTGAGCCAGGCTGTGTGAATAGGTTAGGAACCTTTGAGAGGAGGTGGTTGCTGGTGGAAGGTGGAGATGATCCAGCTCCAGGGGACAGGAGCCTTTTTAGCTGTAATTCATTTTCAAGCTTCCCCTATTCTTTAGTTCGCAAACGAATATAGGCTTGTAAACAACTCTTGTAACTCATGCTCCTCAGAATCTCTTCAGAATGCTCTTCATGCTGTTCAGATTCTTCCTTAGTCTCTTTCTCCTTTTAAAAACCCCAATCCTTCCGTGTCTTTGGGAGTTTTCCTGCACGCAGCCTGAAGGGAGGGCTGCCAGCGAGGTGTGAACTGGCCCGGGGAGCTCAAAACCTCCCGCTGGCAGTTTAGGGAGCCACGTTTTTAACTAGTTCCCCGCTGGTCGCTGAAGCAGAGCCTTGCCCCTTGCGTTTTCAGCCTGTCCTACCTTCCGAGGTGCCAAAAATCTCAGCTGCACAACATCATCCAGTTGCCAAAATTTGCAGCTCCCTGCTGACAGTGGCAATGAAAGTATTTCAATACACAGCTCTTCCATTGGGAAAACTTGAAAAATGGTAGAATCTCAATTCACAGTTATTTATATTAGTATGTACTTACATTAGTATATACTAGTTATATATTAGTATATAGTTATATTACTTATATAGGCCTGGCAAAGGAATACTGCCCTGACTAGATTAGCAACTCAAGTGTAAATTTAAAGCCCTCTGTATATTTGTTGTGAAGAAAAAAGACAGATTTAAAGCACTAAACCACCTTAGTGCAGAATTGACAGGTGTGTATGGGACTATGAGTGTGAGTAGCACTGTTTACATATGCTTGGTTATAACCTTTTTGTTTCCTTGTTATTTATGCATCTGTGGGTTCAAATGTTGACTTTATAAAAACTATCACACCATAGGCTGCTTCTGGAAGATCAGAAAGTGCAGTTAGCTACACCTATATTGGCCCATTTCACCTTGTATGAAAGATGAGCCCTACAATGGGGGAAAAAAACCCAACCCAACAAAACCCCCCCACACATATTTTTAAGGAAAATACGTAAGTACTGACTTACAGTCAGCATCTGCAAAAATAATGTTGGGGCTTTTCCCACCCAGCTCCAGTGTGACTCTCTTCAAATTACTCCTTCCAGCTGCTTCTTGGATCAGCTTCCCAACCTGAAAGGAAGTGGAGACACGTTTTACAGGGAATGTAGTCACACAATTCACTTCAACAGCCAGTGTTGCCTGTCACTGGAACAGAGCTTTAAATAATGCAGCAGGTTCCTCAAACCCATTCTCATCAGCAGTGGGCATCTTTCCATTTTTATTTTGAACAAAAGTGAGAGGAGGAAGGCAGAGTATTTGTACCCTTCAGCCATGTAGCTGAGCTTTCTTGTAGAGTTCTTTAGAAGGGCTGAGTAAAAAACCTGAAACTGGTGTACCCAGAAGTACTTCCATCCAAACTAGTGTCGTGTTCACAGGTGATCTGTATCATTTTCAGTGGGAAAAAGAGATCTGATACCTGAGTAGGTCTGTAGCTGTACTGAGCTGATTACTGTTCATTAGTAATCACTGCTGTCAAACCTCTTTATATGCTCCAGGTGTTAGTTATTCCAAATGATCCCTGCTTTTAGAATTTATTTCACTCTTAACTACTTGTAGTTACTAAACTGCTAGCCAAGCTCTTTGCAGGAGGGCATTTGTTCTCAGATTACAAGTTTTGGTGCCCAAAGGTGTAAGTAATTTGACTATGAAATCATGATCTAGACTATGTCAAAACCTGATGAAATCTTAATCCTTTTTCTGTGGGATTAACAGCACATAGGAGAAAAACCAAGTGGGGCAAGAAGTTACAAAAGCACCATCCCAGACCTGACCCCAGCTGCCCCACAGATAATCTTAAAATAGGTTGAGAAGGTCAAAAGCACCTCCAAAATGTCTTTGTAGATCGTGGGGTCAGCTGGAGCAGCCACAAACTGCAGATCTCACCAAGGAGCATGAGGAGTAGCAGTCTGACAGCTACATGCTTTACATGTTTCCATGTCAGTCCAAGTTTGAGAGGCAGCTGTGCTCCCTGGAAATTCTCCACTGCCTGGAACAAGCAATCCGAGGTGGATCAGATTTTTTACTTAGTTGCATTTTGCAGCTAAGGAAGTAATCAGGGATGGATTTAGGTGCCTGTATGGTAAAACACAGGATTTAAAATATCTCTTGAATGTTGAGAACCTTACTAAGTGCTTTCTTTTAACTGGAACATGTTTGAAGATCATGTGGAAAGATGTAAAGTGAGACTGGGTGTGGGTGCAGAGCTGCACTTATCTAAGTAGTACTCTGGTCTCTCTAGCAGTTGTCTGAGGTCAGGTGAGTGAGGTTCCTTGCAGTAAGGGGTTAATGGATGAGAAGCAGAACCTTAGAAAACTGAAGGCAGTCTGCTGGAGAAAGTTAAGTCAGCACTGGAGTAATCAGAAAGCAAATGAAACAGAAACCAGGGCCCCCACAGAAAAAACAAAGCAAAAACCCCGCAGAAGAATGAAGGAATTGTCAAGCACTTCATGTAGTTCAGTGATGAACTGGTGATACTCCAGTCCAGTCTGACTGAGGGGCTTTCTTAAGGAAACCCCAACACCTTACCAAAATACAAATTGCCTTTTTTCCTTTACCCCTCTATTGATGGAATGGAGTGTTGACATTATCATGAAATTCCTTGCATATCCCCTTAATTGGAGCTGATTTTATTGCCATGTTGGACTGACAGCCAGGAGGGAGCACGAAAAAGAAGGACACTTTCTGCCTTCCACCCCCACCACCTTCATCCAGCACGTCATCTGAGGATTCCAGTCTCTCCAACTGTGCTGCAGATGGCCACTGGAAAGCAGGGAGAGTGCTGTGTTCACAGCCAGTGCCAGCCAGTGCCATTCACACCCTCACTGCCCTGACCCTCCCTCTCTCAGAGAACAGCAACCACCTTTTTCCTCTCAAAAAATCATAGATTGCAGAACCAAGGCAGCCAGAGGAAGGTGTGCAGCCCACCACCTCTCCACCTTCCTCTCCAAAGATCTTTTGGCCATGTGAGTGAAGAATTGGAACAGATTCTACGGAAGCCAAAGATTGTCACATGCACGTCCAGATATGATGTATATGGCAAATACTGGAGTCCTTGGAGAGCATGTGGAAGAGTATGGTCCAGAGTCTTGCTAATACAGGGAGGTTGCTGTCAGGTTTCCAAGTACAGAATTAACAGACAGCTTCACTCTGTCCTTCAGCGTGGACATTGGGGTGGTGGGGCTCATGCTGTTCAGCATTGTTGTTCCCTGTGCTCCTATTGTGCCCTGTGCACTTAGGGTTGAGAAAAGTCCTAGGGAAGGCACCAGGGCTGGGATTATTTCGTGACAAAGGCAGCCTTTTGTGACTGCCTCTCTCTTTATGGAGCAAGACAGCATGAAAGGGATAAGTGATAGTGTTGCAAACTGCTTGGGCTTTCAGTACATGCTTCTCGGGGTGTCTCTCAGCTGTGTGAGCTCCCAACGGGCAGCACAGCCTTGCAGGGAGCCCTGGAGAAGAGGGACTCCCCCACAGATAATGGAGCTGTGTGATTATTCAGTAGGAATGTTGGCAGAGAGAGCCCTGCCTCCCCAGCCTTGTTTTGAATAGGCTTCAAGATTGATATCAGAGTAGCCCTGGATAGCTTGTGAAGAACCATAACCTTGTCAGCTACGGGGAGGGTGAGACACATGTAATTTGGCCCACCTCAAAGAAAACAGTTTGTTACTCAGAACAACAACAACAACAACCAAGATTAAAAAAGCATTTTGCAGCACCCCTGTGCAAAAATGCATTTTGAATAATAGTCCTGGAAGGGTCTGTTCCTGGACTGTGAGCAGTGTGACATCAGGCACTGAGAGCATACCATGGCAGCAAACACTGCATTGGTGTTTATTTATGCCTTCTGTGTTTGGAACTGTACTGTCTTTCAAGAGGAGGCCTATGCAGCCACATCTGAAATACTTGGGGCAGAAATTCAGAAAAGTCTGTTGCCTTGCATGTTCTCTTCATTGTGTGTTTTCAGACAGAAAGCTTTGTTTCTAAATGGTACAGATGGGTTTGCCTGTTACTGGTGAAGCACTGGGAGCCTTCTGAGCCACGAGCAGACCTCCAAGGTTCCTGATACCTCTGCTGCAGCTTCCCTGAAGCTAGGGGCACAGCAGTCTAGCTAGACAGCAGCTCAGGTTCTTGACAGGACTGTGAGGGTGAAGCTGCATGGGAAGCTATGGAGATGAAAAGCTCCCACAAACAGTGTGGAATTGAGAGAGGCACACACAGAATCAGTCCTGTTGGAACAGACCCTTGGGACATCTTCAGTTACTTAGCCATTCAAAGTCACTGGGCTGCCCATCTTCTCTGTGACACCTTTCTTGGGCTTGAGAGCATGTCTGAAGAGCAGGAAGTGTTTCAGTTACAAGAGTTGATTAAAGTGCTGGGGGTTGTATGATCAGACAAAGCTTTGCTTTCTGGAGTCGTTTTCTCTCTAAAGCCACTGGGGCACTGGATGTCACTGCTTTAGCAAAACCCTCTAACCCATGCTGCTGCTCCTCTAAGACTATCTGATTTTTTTAACTGTTTTTTTAAAACTCCAGATTGTAGGCAAAATCTTTCTGATTTTTTTTTCTGATTAACTTTTGTTAACTGATGCATCAGGCCTGATACACCACCCTATTTGTTTCAGTTTAAAAAGGCAAATCCTTTTGACATGCATCTTTTCTAGGCAAAAAGGCATGACAGTTGTCCAAGGACAGCTTCCTCAGTTCTACCAAAAACACTGAGTAAGGAAAGGGGAAACAACTCCTTTTCTTTCAGGAGCCACAAGCTGTCCAAGATATGATCAAAAAGATTCAGCAGAAGCAGGAATGAATGATAATGGAGCCTCCCTAAATTCTCCTGATACTGTCCAGCTCACAGCCTTCTCAGAACTGGGCAGAGCACCTTGAGGATTTTTGTTGCTAAAGGACAACATGCCAGGATGGCATTTTCCACACTATCCAAAATCCTCCAGAGCTGGTGTGATCCAAGTGACAAAGCCCATTGCTCGTGCAGTAGGTAGACAGTCTGTCTGCGTCATGGATTGTGACATTCATCTCACTTTGGAAATGAAAGGAGAATCCTGCTGAGTAAATGAGAATCAGTGGGAATACAGCTGTTAGCTACAAACATTTGTTTGGCATGAATCAATCTTGACTCTCCTGTAGTTTGCTTTGATGGTCTCTCTAGTATCTTGTTGACTAATGATGAGATCATGGTTTGTTAATCTAAGTGCATAAAGAAAACATTCTGACAAGCAAAATGCAGACTCTCTTGCTGGGGTTTATTGCAGTTGTTTATAGACCTTTTGTTTACATAGGCATCCAAACCAATTTGTTGGATATTTATTTGGGTTACTCTATAGAACTGCATGAATACAGACCTGAATCCTATCTTTAATCTGTCTGCATTTTAATGGGTCATAGTTTGAACAAAGTGGAAACCAGCCACTTAGGATTCATTTCTTGTTGGCCAGGGCTTCAAATGTTCTGTGTGCTATCTCTAATTCTCATCTCAAGAGCCTTTAACAACAGGAGAGAGAGTTGTAAGCCACTCTGATTTGGAGGCAACACATTTGGGTTTTGAACACAAGTTATTAGAACTCATAAAACTTTTATAACAAGTTTTTAATCCAGCCAGTGCTTTAAATGCACAGATTTTTACATGTATAATTTTTTTTGCTCTCCATCATCATCTCTAATCTTAAACCCAGGACATGCTGCACCCGACTCCAGCAGGAACAGAAGGCTATTTCAGTTCCCATCTGAATGGAGCACGTGTGGCCATGGCCACACAGCTGACAGCAGAATGGCTCTTTGCAAAGTCTGTATGCACAGACTTGAGGGAAAATAAAGTCACATGAAGAGTAAAGCAGCTTCCAATGGCTGTTTTTCATTGCTATTTGAAGGCCTCTTACCTTTGCTACTTAGTAAAAGTTCTTTTTCTGATATATCTAAAATTTGTCCCCTCATTGACATTTGTCTTGGAGGGAAATAAGATTCACTGTTCATTTAACTGGGGAAGAGGCTTCCATAACCTCTTCTGTACTTCTGAGCTCTGCAGCCCAACAGCAGTCCTGAGTTTGGATCTGTCTTAAGCCCAGAAAATATAAATGACTGAATTCCTTTCTTGCTGATAGCTTTTGAAAAGGAACTCAAATAGACAGGAATACATGGAACAGTGAAGAAGCTGAGACAGAGAAGGGCAGACTAAAGGGGAAGGGCATGTGTAGTGAACTGGTGTGGGCTCAGCTATCTGACAGACTTTGTAGAGCTACTCCCAAGGTCCTGGTGAGGGTGTTTCACCCTACAGACAGGGACCAGAATGATCAAGGAGAAATACCAGAAGATGTCATCTGATAATGAAGTTGATGATGGGATTTCATGGGAAGGTAGGAAGGGGATAGGAGCAAGTGTTGACACGGTCAGATTGACTGGAAGAAAGACTGGTTTGGGCAATTTTGGTTTCATCTGATCGTGGAAGATGAGGAAAAAATGTGTCAGTGCAGCCTGAGAGGGGATTGCTGTAATTAAGGAAAATCATGGATTAGCCATGGTTCACTAAAAACAACACAGTAAAGATTAACACTTCTGTTAAGATGCCTGTACCAAACAGGCAGCTGAAGAGTATGAACTAAAGCAAGCAGAGAAGCCAAGAAAGCTGCTAAAATCTAAGAAGACACAATATTTTTAGGCTTGCTTTCATCCTCAGTATGATTTTCTTTCTTTCAGAGTGACAGCTGTCAGTGAAATTCCAACCCTGCCGGCTGTCTGCACAACCCTGCCCAAGTGAGCTGCAGAGGGATGCATTTTGAGAGCCATGCACTGGAGGAGACTGGGAGAGGCAGTGACCCATGGGAGGGCAGGTGAGCTAAGGGATGAAAGAGTTGGCAGACCCTTCCTGTAATGTGCCTGAGCTAACCCAGAGAAGAAATAGCCTTTTATGATGATATAAGTAGATGGATGGATGAGGGAAGTGCAGTGGATGTGATATTCCTTGACTTCAGCAAGGCTTTTGATACTGT